>SPJY01007400.1:0-21297 GCA_005191435.1 Raddia distichophylla | reverse complement strand
CCATCGAGTAATTTTTTTTAATTAGCAGCCATCGAGTGAGTACATACTACCTACCACTGATTTGCCACCCTTGTTTATTTTTTTATAAAAAACATTTTTACACGTACGAGCCTTATTCCTTTAAGTTAAAAGGTCAGTAACAGATATAATCTAAAGTGCTATAGACAATTCTGTCAAAAAAAATTGTTAAGAAAGCTTGGTTTTAAGAGTTTCTATAAAAAAAAAGGCTAAAATCTTTTTTTCAAAAAAAAACGGTTACAAAATGTCAAATGATATTTTAGATTTTAAATTTGATATAAATAAAGGAGAATAAAATCATGGCCGATCAATAAAAAAAAAATCATCTTTGTGGGCTTAGATTTTTGGCAAATGTGAAAATGGTTTGGGATGAGGTGGACGGTTTTGGGCAGGGTCAACGTCAGGTCGCTGGCTCTGCGGCTCACTACATTGACCGCATCAAAGTAACTAAACGTTAACGGGGCTGACTATTCCGTTTGACTCAGTTTCCTGTTCTTCGTGGCTTCAAACAAAGGCACCCCAGTTCATCAAATCGTTTTGGACTTCTTTTACTTGACTGCATGTTTGCATATATAGTTTTTTTTTTCATGCATTCAAATAAAGAAAAAGACTCCCCCCAAAAGGAATGGTACATGCATGCATGTGCTATCGTGTAAACCTCCGTTTGTTCTTCTGGTTTTTGAATGCTGGATGACTCGAAATCTGGATTTTTTAAAGCTTTGGAAAGTGGTTTCAAAAAGTTGAACCAATTAACAAAAATTTTGGTTTGAGAGTTGAGGGACAACTTTGAAATATTTTTGGGTAAATAGCTCCAAGAAGCCAAAACTGTTTGGCAATAAAACAGTCGTTGATTTTGCCTGTGGAATTTACTATGGCAAAATATTTGGTGAGGGCAAAAATCAAATGAGTCACCTTTCGCATTTGCGTGGAGCCGTGGAGATCCGAGGACATGAATTTGCGAACTGCTCAATACATAGTGGCCGTTTAAAACTTATTCTGAACCAAAGTTTTAAAATTTTATTCGCAAAGATATTATGAGCTATTTTGGATTGAGAACATGACAACCATACACTTACATAATATCATCTTTTACAGATTTTAAAAATAAATTCCAATGGTAATTGATGTTTAAAGTTGTATTTGAAAGATTGCGTTAGTATCTAAAATGACTACTATTTGAAGTACGAAGGGAGTAAATTATAACCTACTTTAAAATTGGAAGCTGATTTACGAATTTGAATCCCAAAATCGAAGACGAAAACGGCGCATGACCAAAAGCAAAACTTGGGCCTAAGAAAGAGAAGCAAACATTTCCACCAGACTCCATCGTAAAGATTGAGGCCTCGTTTATAAGCCCATTTCCCCGCAGGGATCCCGGCCTATTCCCGGGGTCGCGACCCGCGCGGGAGATTTGCACCGGGGCAAATGGGGACCTTTTGGAGGCCCATCAACCCAGGCAGGCATGGCCCATCCCTCGGGGAAGTCTCCATCGCGAGAGGACTTGTGGTGAAAAATCGCCTCGCCCTGCGCCTCAGCCTCCACCCCGCCCTGCACCTCCAACGTCCCTTCCCCTCTGCATCCATAGGCATAGCCTCCCGTCTCGTTCGCCTCATCAAACCTAGCGCCGTCTCAGGGGTCATCGGTGCTCGTTGGATCTGGTTCTCTCCGGTGCAAGGGAGGAGGAGCTCAACTTTATGTTATTTTCTGGTAAATGAATATTGTACTCAGTGATATCTTTTTTTAGTATTTTCTGATATTGTTCTACACAACATTTTGATTGGCACACGTTAGATCTTTAAACATAATACGGAAGACTTAAACAAGATCTTTAGCCTAAGAAAATGAACACCACATAAAAAGAGAGAATTTAGGGTTCTTACGATTGCTTGAGCTCACCGTTGGGTTTAGCAAATAGGCTGTAGAAGCCAGCTTGACGATGAGCTGATGCAGAGTAATAGAGAGGTGGTCGTCTCTTCTTGGCCGGCGTCGTCGGTGGCATAAACAATGAACAGTGTCGGTCTTCCCACTGCTTCAGCGCACTCCCAGATCGGTTGGGCTTATAGGTGGTTAGGGTGAGTTAATCGCGATTAGCTACTACACCGTGACAAACAACCTACCCATTCTTATAAGGTGTTGTGCAGTAGGGGGCCGCACCAAAGTTAGTTAGGGCGCCCCCGATCAGGACACTAGTTGCGGGCAGTTAGCCCCTAAAGACTCAGACTTAGTGGTTAGCCACCGAGATCATATCTAACATTCTCCTACTTGATCGAAAGGGCTAACAACGTGAGTTCTCTCTCAATAGAAATGACACACCAAGGCAAGCATCGCAAAGACTATTTATACAACCAATGAGACCTCACCTCACTACCTATAGTGCAACATTCTATCTCGATTGATTAATAAACTTAGTCTTTACGGGAGTTGGATGCATAATGACCCTCATATCCAGAATCTGAGGCTTTCTAATAAACCCATGCCAGCAACATGATCACAAAAATAGGTGGTAAGCTTTTTAATAAGCGCGCAAAGAAACTTAATATTTATATATTTAACATAACTCTTATTAATTGATTCTGGATTCTATCTTTCACAACATTGCTCTTACATCAACGTGTTTGACAGAAACACTTGACATGTTGTTTCTAACATAAAATACTAAGAATGGTTTAGAAAAGCTGTCAACCACCTTAATTTTTAGGATAAAAATAAAAATCTTATGACATACAATCTGTCTGTTGATTTCATTACATGCCACAAAAATAAGATGCTCGTGGCCCAGCTCAAAAGCAGCGCAAAGGCGAGCGGCGCCAGCTTAATCCACTTAGTAAGGCCCAGCCTAACCCAATTAGTAAGGCCCAACCCAATTAGTACGGCCCAGCCGAAACGCCCGTGGCCCAGCTGAGAGCAAAACCCTAGCTCATTCCCATGGGCCATGTCATTGGATCCGGAAAAAGTGTGTGTAAGCTGAGAGCCTGAGACTGAGTCGACGGCGACTCGGCGGAGGGGCGGCGCGGCGGAGGATCTCGCCGGCGACCGCGTGTCGCGCTCCCTCCACGGTGTTGCACGCGAGGCGGCAACGGCGCGGAGGAGCCAAACGGAGGGCGCAAGCGGCGGGAGCGGAGGGCACGGCGGCGACGGCGACTACGGCTTTCCGGCGAGGTCAAGGAGTCCCACCGGTGGCCCGATCCGTAAGGTACGCCGCGCGAACCCCTCGGATTTTGGGGGAAAGCGTGATTCATCTAATTTGCCCCTTTTCTTAATCTTCTCCCCCAAATTTCACTTAATTTTGCCACGGATTTGGCTAAATTACCTTAACCCGAGCCTTTAGGGTTTATCTTAAATTTGGGGAATTTACTTGGGTTCTTAATCTCCATAACTCCCCTCCTTCTAAATGTAGCTTGTGACCCCAAAGCCATGGGAAGTTTGCGCATTAACCGAAAAGGATTAAATGCTAATCCTGAACAATCAGGACTAACACATCATTCCGAAAACAATAATTAGGCTAATTGCCTTAGCCCGAAACTAAAACTAATTGGGGTCTCCTTCTAATCTCTGAACAAGTATTAATACATTAATCCGAAAGGCAAAACGTTAAGCCGATGGCTTAATCAAGCACTTAATACATAATTAGGGTTCAATTAGGGCTAAGTACTGCTCTGATACCAAATGTTAGATCTTTAAACATAATACGGAAGACTTACACAGGATCTTTAGCCCAAGAAAATAAACACCACATAATCAGAGAGAATTTAGGGTTCTTACGATTGCTTGAGCTCACCATCGGGTTTAGCAAATAGGCTGTAGAAGCCAGCTTGACGATGAGCTGATGCAGAGTAATAGAGAGGTGGCCGTCTCTTCTTGGCCGGCATCGGTGGCAGAAACAATGAACAATGTCGGCCTTCCCACTGCTTCAGCGCACTCCTAGATCGGTTGGGCTTAGAGGTGGTTAGGGTGAGTTAATCGTGATTAGCTACTACACCGTGACTAACAACCTACCCATTCTTATAAGGCGTTGCGCAGTAGGGGGCTGCACCAAAGTTAGTTAGGGCGCCCCCGATCAGGGCGCTAGTTGTGGGCAGTTAGCCCCTAAAGACTCGGACTTGGTGGTTAGCCACCGAGATCATATCTAACAACACAATCTATTTTTTCTGAAAATTTTAGAAGTTCGGACTATGTGCTGCTACTTTCAATTTTTTAGATTAGATGTTGAAACTTTATTAGCAGTTGTAGTTGTGCTGCTACTTTCAATTTAAAGATGTTGAAATTTTATTAGCAGTTGTGCTGCTACTTTCAATTTATTAGATAGCAAAACGCAGTACAAGGGAAACTTATTTCCTTCTTATACCATCTTTCTATGGGAAGCATGCTAATATGTTGGTTTTCATCGCATTTGCAATTTGTAATCTAAAACCCAATAATAAATATTTTGTATTCTAGATGCATGGCAGGAGGTTGATCCAGATGAGTACTCTTATGAGGCAAGTCGTGTTTCTTTGATTTATCCTTTTGGTGTCTGTCCTGCATCTTTGGTTGCACTACCCTGCAAGCATTCATACCATCCAGAATGCATAAACCAGTGGCTTCAAATAAATAAGGTATACTGCAACTTAATTTAGTCGGCTGAAAAATACTACGTAGAGAACAATGTTTTTTCACCTGTTACTATGTCAGTTTGTGCCTGACAGGCTAACAGTCTAACACCATTTTAGCACATAAATGGTGACAAGTGCTTATTTCCTGATGTAGCAAAATTTTACTAATGTAGTGATGTTTAAGTTCTATTTCACAGACACAAAGTGAGTTACATAGATGCTTTAGTTTTTTTTTAAAAAAAATGTTTCTATTAATAAATGCACGAGATGGATCTCGGGAGAGCCGTCGGTGCACGGGAGATAGCTCTCAGGAGAGAGCTTGAGTAGATCCCCTCCCACAGATCCAGGATAAATGATTGGAAGAAAATAGTTGATGAATTACATCAGGTGAAGCTTACTGATAGGTGTGATGAAATGATTTGGCATGCTGATAAATTAAAAAGTAATATCTGCTATCTTCAAAACCTCCCTTCACTGAGAAGAATTTCATTATATTTTTCAATTGCCCAGTCCTTTGTTATTTTGAGAGCATGGATCGTCTTGCTAGTTTTGTCATATGGAGAATGTGCAGTCAAAAAAATACTTGCTAGCCAATTGCTTTTTTGTTGCTAGGATATAGCTTAATGCTCCTATTTTGTGTTTTTTTTTGCTTGTTTTAGTTACTCTACATATTTGTTTGTATCAGGGATAAACAAATTTAGCATCTTTGATATTTGAAAAGCAAGCTATTTGATAAACAAATTTAGTATCAGGGTTCCAATTGAAACATAAAATCCCCTCCAGGGAATTCTTCCGCAGGGAATTTCTTCTCCAGCTCCCAAACGAGCCCTGAAGAGGAACATGACGCCGGGGAGCTTCGCGCCCGTGGAAGACGAAGCCGAAGCGGAGGCATGCCGTCGCGGCGGCGGGCATGATCCGGCGATGGATCCGGGGCCCTCGTCCGCCAGCCCCGACCCCTACCCACCGCCGCCCGACCGGTGGGCCGTCGCGCCGGACGGCGACGTGGTGGGGGCCGACGCGCCCAAGGTCGTTGAGTGGGAGGAGCTGCAGCAGGAGCTCGCGCGCGTCTGGAGCCTCTCCACCGCCGCCGCCGCCGCCGCCGGGGACCGCAGGGCGCGCCTCGAGTCCGCCCTCGAGGTGGCTAGCTTGGTCCTTTCAACTTAGGGTTCCACGTTGATTTGCTCCATCCCTAGCTGAATGCCCCGATTGGATCTTGTGTTTGTGGATGCATTCTGCATGTTTGATCTGTAGTTGTGGAATGAAATTAGGCATGGCTGGGATGACAGCATGCATCATTATGGATGCTTGATTGTTTTTAGTTTCACCATTCTTGTGGACAGGCGAGGAAGGCGTTTCTTCAGCAGGAGAATGAGTTGGCTGAAATGAGGCAGAGGCTGCAAGAACATGCTGATCTCTTGGGGGATTTGAACATGCGCAGGAGGGAGTTGTCCGTGAGTGTTGAGGATCGAAGGGACAAACTTCATGCCATGATCAGAAACTTGTCACTGGCAGGCAAAACTCTCGAGACATTAGGCAGTAATCTGCAGGTATTTAAATTTGCACCTGAGATAAAGAAATGGTTTCACCTTTCTTCATCATGTGTGGACTGTGTCAGATAGCTAGCCTTATAGTATAATATAGATACTGTTTACCAAACTATTATTTCTTAATCTGTAATTGGCACTCGGCCATGTCCTCTATTAAAGCCACAGATGTCTTTTGCATCAAATTTTCTACCGAAAAGTATCTACACCTTACATAGCTCATTTTTTGTTACTGGTCTCTGTGAAATTACTGAATACTGCTCATTTTCATTTTTCTTGGGCTCATACTTATCATACTAACTCCAAGTACCACTGTTGCCTTTGTGTTCGTAGATAATGTGCAGACTAAATAATATTTTATCAAACATATTAAGCTTGTCTAAGATATATTCTTCCCTTCGCTTTGTTACCCAGTGTCTATGATTTCTCAAGATATGGTAACAGAAAGAAAGATTTATTGTAACAGAAAGAAATTTTAATCTGGTTTAGATGCAGTTCTTCTATTCCATTAATCTCATTTTAACATTTTTCTTGGGGGTTATAGGAATCTAATAAATCACTGTCAGCTGAAATTGGTCATGGCCGTCTTAAAGAACTGAGAAGGATGTTGCGGATGAGGCAACAATATATGATATCACAAGTTACTCAGATATATCCTGTGAGGCCTTTGCATGAACAATCTACAGTTGAGAAGCCTGGCTTAAACTCCAGTATCATCAGAACAGGTATTTCAATATTTCACTATATCGCAACTTTGAAGGATATCCATTTCCATTCACTTGCTTGCTGTAAACTTCCATGCCTATGTTTTCACAAATCACTATTCTACTACTGATGTAGAAGAAATATATACTGTTTAGTTTTGCACTGCCTACAGTATTTGCTACTGATTTGGGCATGAAACTACTGATTTGTGCATGAAACTGTTTGTGAATGCACTGATATGCTGGTACTAATAATATTTACTAGTGCTTGATGCCTTGATGTAAATCATTTTTTTAGGACTTGCCAGACATTAGGTCCTGTTTTACGTGACTTATCTCCTAACTTAAGAGAGTTTCTTGAGGTGGACTTGAGAGCCGGGTTCCCTTTGTTTGACTTATTTTAGAGAGCTTTTAGACACACGTTTAAGATAGAAAAAGACGGATCGAAAAAACCATATTATTTATATTTTAAATAAAGATGAGCAATTAAGCAGATAAGTCAAATGAGTTGTAGAGAACACGGCCTTAGCTTCTTATTGCCATGAACATGCTTTATATTTTTACGAGATTCCAGATAAACTTGTTTTGCTGCATTGTTCACTTGATTGAGTTGATTCTTCAATGTTAGAATTAAGATTTTTTTTCCACTTAGAATAGCATTGAAGCCCTTAATAAATTTTTGTTTGATTGACTAGTCATGCTCATGCAATAATACTTTACCATGATGGAAATTGGAAGGTCATCATGTAACATTTTTGTTGGAGCTAATCTTGTAACGGGTTAATTAGTAGTGCGTGTGTATTCATATTAGGAGTTGCACGAGTGCTAGTGCATGCATGTTTGATTGAGTTAGTTTGTTAGTATTTGCATTAGTGCAGTAGCTAGTGGCCAGTACCGAGTCATCAGGAAGTGCATGCAGCGAGTAATTGAGGACGTTGAGGAAGCCAAGTCATGCATGAGGCGCGTGGCCGCAGGTTGCGGGTGGCCGAGTCCTCGGGAGAGCAGGCGTGTGGTTGAAGACGTGGTGAGTTAGTTGCTTGCATGCAGATCATGGGCAGTGGCTGGCGTGAGTGTGTGTGTTAGCCTATAAAAGGCACATGTAATCAAGAGTTAAGTAGCGCAGTGAATAAGGAGAAAACAGAAGGGAAAACGGCAGTGTTGTGCCGGCCAAATACTTGTGTTCTTATTGTGCTTCGCGTGTGTTCCTAAGAGAGGAGAAATAATGAGTGAATTCTCTCCAGGATGGAGAGCCTGGGCCAACAATTTTCACGTACATACCAATCCATATGTGATTATTTCTGTTTCATAGCATGACATATGAACTCATTTCAACCTTTTAGTTATTAATTTCGATGAAATAATAGGCCATGTTGGACAAATCTTAACCTAAAGAGATTAAGGGCTGGAGTGATCATTGGTCATTTACCTTCTCCATAATCAGTTTTAAGATCCTTCATTCTGAAATGGTTACTGTAAGGTTTTTTGTTACAAAATTTTAATGCTTTAGGCAATATCATTTTTTTTCAGGAGATGCTGAATCAATATCACTGAATGGCTCTCGAACTGGACAGATAACTTTAACCATTTTGGGCCTACAGCTATCAAAACTTTCTATGAAAAAAACCAGCTACTTCAGTGACAAGACAGAGATTCAAGAATCTGCTACTGCTTTGGGATATGTTGCACATGTATGTATTGCTTACACTGATGAATAAATATTAAATGGCAATTGATGTGAGCATTCAATTGAATTTGCTTCTATTTTCCTTTCTATAAAAACTTCCAATTCTATTGGTTCATATTCGGTTGTAGAATGAAGAGACTTTTAGACCAGATTGACTTATAACTAAGTAAGTAAGTATTGCTCGTAAATATATATGGCTTTACAATGTTATAAATGCCACCATGAGTATTTCCATTTTTCTGCACATGCTGTTGATTTTTTATTTTTCTTTTTGTATTTTGAATCATAGGCTGTCTCCCTTATTTCATCATATCTCGATGTTCCTCTTCGATATCCACTGCGGTTGGGAGGTTCACATTCATATGTTCTTGATCATGCGCCATCAGTTGAGCCATCATCTGTTACCTCAGGAGTAAGTTCTACCCCTATGGGCATGAGCACAAGGACAGTGGAATTCCCTTTATTTTTTGATGGACAAGAGACAACAAGATCAGCATACGCCATATTCTTGTTAAACAAGGTTGGTATCCTTGCTATTTTCTTGCATTTATAAAATGAGTTACATAAGTAGCTCACTTTTTAGGGAGTTTTTGATCATAGCATCGTAGTGAAGTGAAGGAGCAGGAAGAACACACACCTTTCTATTGAGTATTAACACCCTGTTTGCGTGTTCGACACATCTGACCTTCTGTGTCCAAACTATTAGATAACTAGAAAAGTTTAAATGCAAATATCAATTATGATGCGCCAAAGATGACTTCAAAAAGGCCTGTTTTTGCATCTTTGCAATTCCATTGAGTTACCTCTAGATAGAGATAGGTGGATGGTTATTGTATGGTAGTGGATGAGTTGCTACCCATAGATTAGGTTAGGAGAAGTGATCATTGATCAACCCCTAAGTGCATTTTAGCTAAGAAATACCAAAAGTGGCATTTCATGAAAATGTTGGCCATATTTTAAGACTATTGGAGCTGTGAGAACAAATAATGAACAGAGATATTAGTGATGCATGTAAACTTAAAGGTTGTGATGGAAAGTAACGGAGTTAATGTGTTCTTGCTGTCGAGTAAATTATAGTGCATTTGATACTGTAGAATTGGCACATATTTTTGACTAAAAAATTTCAAGAGTAATTTTAAGTGAGCTATTCTGCAATTTGAAATCTTTGGATACTAAAACTTGTACGGGTGTAATGTGTCCTTCCATGTGTCATTAATTTTTTTGGACTTGAACCATCCTGTTATGTTTCCTAGCAGGACATTGAACAACTTCTTAATCACATTGGCGCTGAAAGTTTTGGCCCAAGACATGTATTAGCTAACCTCAAGCAGCTAACTGACATCATCCAGTCACCACAGTACATTTCTGATTGACTTACCCCAAAGGGACAATTTTGGAGTTCTAAGAGAATTTGCTTATAGATGAGTCCAGATGCGGCTGGTGCTATTTTTAGCAAGCACCTTTTTCTTTCCCAGAACACCAATGAGTTCAGTTTTCTGTTTGTTGATATGTTCATGTTGATGAGTGGATCGATTTGTCTGCGCTCGCTTCCAGGTGTACATAGAAGAAATATATGAGTACAAATGAGATATTGGTGCACAAATCTGGCTGTTTGTTCTTATCACTTTTTTTTTTTGGTCTCGTTATCACTTGGATCTTAGTGCAGATGTAAGTAGGGACTCACTTCAGGACATGTGCTCCTCTCAATTTGATCTATCCTAGGTTTCAGCACTTGAAGAAAATTCTATTAAATTCGTTTTTCAATTTTTTTTTAAAATGAAGCATTCTCGCTTCCATGTTGTATAGTTGTCTCATTTTTATTTATTATTTTTAGCTCTTTTATAACATATTGGGCTGTTTCTTTAACTAGTCTGGAAAGAATAGATCACTTTTGCAAAATCTCTATATGTATATAAAAAAACGTGAAAGGTGCCGTGTAGAAAAACAAAAGGGTAACGTTTGGGTTCTTTGGCGAATATCGTTAACCCAATTACGATCATACAATAGAGTTGAGGTGTTTATGTGAAAATTATCATCCTAGCGTAGCTCCAGCCCCGTCAACCATAACCGATTGATGGTATAGATATCCAGGGGCCCTTCTTTTCGGCTTATCGACTTATCTTTGTTTTGAAAAAAAAATGATTTTATTTTTTAAGTTTGTTTTTTCGCTACGATTTAAAAAGCAAGTCAAACGAAATAGATCCGAATCTTAAGATTATCTTGAGAAGCTCTCGAGATTCAGTCATTTCAGTCGTTCATATCAGCTTAAAAGAACGGGACCTTAATATGAAACACCGTGAAAAAATGTATGAAATAGTCATAAAATATCATATTAAACATATCATACGCAAAATGCTCATAAAAAATACCACATAAAATATATGAAACATCATCTGGAAATAGATGGATGGATTAAGCGTACATTTCCTGATCGAACGGGTAAGTTAAATGTCAGGAACCCATTTCACTTGCCACTACCGGATACAGTAAGGCGAGAATGGCCGCGCGGCCTCCTCTCCCAACTCTGGCGGCGGCGCCGGAATAGACTCCAAGTAAGTGTTTCCTCCGTCCCCCGCCACCTTCTCTAGGATTGTTTGGGGCAGGTTTCTCTGTGTAAAACTGCTGCTAATTTTTCGCAGTTCGTTGGTGTTTGGAAGAACAACGACGCCAGCTACAATCGCTGCTAATGCTATCCACGCATTGATCTTGGGAACACATCATGGCCGATGAGTTAAGGATGCATTCATGGGCTGTAGTGCTATACTGGGTTCAATGTGTTTCAGATTATAATCTAACCGCCCAAAGAAACACAGCCTTAGCATTACCGCATGATTCACCTCAACCCTTGACCGTACTGTTTTATGGTGAATCAATTCCTGAAATTTTCCTCTGAGAAGCTGTGAATCAGCCGTTGATCGTTCATGTGTCTACTAGCTAGTCGAGGTTTAGCGCATAGCAAACTGGCCTTCCCTTCCTATGACAAATGAATTGGCTACATGTCTTGACTAATCAGTGCTGGACTCACATATTCATATATATCTCTTCAGTAATCAGCGGTGTTTTGCCTGGTTGATGTCTTCAGTAATGTGGGCTAATGTCGATGTCTTCTGTAATGGGGACTCTGATTGGACATAAAATTCAAGGGTGTCTTGTCTGGTCTCGTGACATTTAAAAGGAGGAGGCTTTTCCTTTCCACTGTGCACTGTGGGTTCAGTAGTTCAACTCAAGTGATTCACACGTAGCCAGTCCTGCTGGCACTGCTGTGGACAAGGTCAGGATGCAGTGGTAACTGGATGCTGTTCTTTCTTTGCATGAACTCAAGCTATGCCCGGTCTGGAATCCACAAAGTGAGGCCTTGGTTGATGTACCACCACTACGCACACAAGGTGAGTTGCCTAAATGAGGAAGAATGATTTGGTCGAATGGTCGTGAATTCCATCGCCTGAGTTCGAGTTCCTATGAGAGCAATGAAAATTCAGGTCTCACTCAACTCGGTTCGTTGATATGAGACTGAGAATTGTTAAATCGCTGCAATAATCCCTAAAAAATTACGCAAGGTGAGTTAAGATGAGTTTACCTCAAACCTACCTTGTGTAGTTGTGTGGCCCAGCCCCACCAAGGTCGGGCTAATTTTCTCCTCTCTCTTTATTTTTTCTTTGAACCCTACGGCTGCACTGTTCATCTCCTTTTCTCTCTCCCTCCTTTTTAACCTTTGTTTATGATGCGTGGTCGCTGCTCTAGCAAGCATTGATTCATACAGCTCGCTGCACGCTTGCCCCACTGGAAAGGGCAATCACATGGCGCACCATCATTGTGCCATATTGGAAGAACAGACTTAGATAAAAGAGAGCCACTGAACTCGGTGTGTATCTGTAGATTCAGTGCCCTGAATTTTCTTTTCGTTGAACCAGCAGTGCCATGATTTTGAGCGCGCTGCACGGCTGGGCTGCTGCTTACAAAGCTGCAAGAAGTCGAGCATTTGTCTGGGCTTTGTTTTTCAGAGAAGTTTGAGAGGTGCACGAGATGGCATGGTCAGGTACATGACAGGAGGATTGCCATCTGGAACACTGTTTGGAACTGACGAGGTGAGTGAGGTGAGGCGAGCACGACAGCCAGACAGCTAAAGAAGATGCAACAGATAGGTACCAAAGATTGCATCCCACTTTCCCCACACAAAAGAGAAGAAGAGGAGCAGATCAGTGCAGAGGGAACCTCTCTTTCTTTCCCACTGGACACTCCCGATCTGAGCTGCTCGGCTCAGCCGACCAAAGCAAAGAATCCTGGCAAAAGGAGGCAGGCATCGCCATTCGCCACTGCACGCCTCCTCCTTTTCTTGCTTTTGGGCTTCTTCACCGGTGGTTCCTTCCTTCCCATTGCTTCGTCTCGTCGAGGTACCATAGCTCTGGTTCCTTCCTTGCTTGCTCTGCCCTTGTCGCGCTTGCTTCGGCCGGAGTGGCGCTGCCGCCACCGCCGGAGGTGCGTGTGTCGTTCGTCGCCGGGTTCTTCTTTGTGCGGTGGTGCGGGGGCCTCCTGGCGCTCTACGGCTAACCTGGTCTTGTGCTAGCTTCCATTGCTGGCTTCTTGCCTGCTGTGAATGTGGGGAATATCCTATATGCTGCGGTGGTTCTTGATTTAGGAAACTTACCAGTGTCGACCCGATCAACCAGTGTTTCTTCTGAATGATCCTTAAACCCCTGTTTGGTTTTGGTCTTGCCATCAGAGTAAACATTTGCTTCTGTTTTTGTTGTCTTTGTTCTTTTGGGCTTAATTCTAGGCATTTATAACTAAACAGTAGTAAAAGAATCAACTTTGCTACTTGCTAGTGGATTCAGAAACCTGCCTTGCAGTGAAGGGATGTGTAGCTGATAGAAATCAGTTCCGTTCATAGCAGCCATATCTTATATGTTAGATGATGAAAGATATATGTTTATATGAAGGGAAACGTGTTGTTTCTCTTGATCTGCAACTGAAAATGATGCTGGCACCGTCACCTTATTTGAACATTTTGATTAACCTTGACACGCACAAAACAGAACTTGATTTGAATCGTCACCATAGTATTACAAGTATTTATCTGTTTCTCTCTTTATTGTCACCAGGTCAAGTTTCTGTCTCAAGGACAAGTTCAAGGTGAAAAATATGGATTTTGATACAACAAATTTTGTGCTGCACATCAAGAGACTAGTGTATTCATCTATCAGACTTGGATACCAATCTGCTTGTGATTATCCCGTAGTTCTCGGTACTGGCCTTTTGTTGTTGTTTCTACAAAGACTATGTCCTTCTCTATTTGCTTTCCTAGTGTCTTCCTCTCCAGTCTTCTTGTTAACTGCACTTCTTCTTGGAGCACTTTTGAGTTGTGGCGAACCTAGTTTTCCAGTTATCAAGGAGGAGACATTGGAGATTCAACAAACTTTGTCCTCTCAATCCAAGATTTCCATTACTGACTGCTCAATCAAGGAGGGTGGCAATGTTGCTGTTGAGACTCCCTCTAAGACAAGAACTGAAGGTGGTGAAATACATATAGGGGAGAGAGTTCCAGATGGTAATATCCATCATACTCAATGTGAAGAAAGAAGTGTCGCATATATGGCAGCTGATATTATTCATAGTGAAGAAGTTTATGTCAAGGAGAGAGCTTCCAATGATAATTTTCTTGATAATCACAGAGAAGGAGAAAATACCACATCTATTTCAATTGATAGTGTGCTTTGTGTAGAGTCTTCAAATTTTGCTACGAGCAATGACATTGTGGAAAGACAGGAGCGTGTTGGAGAAAACAGAAAGAAGGTTGAGTTGAATTCTCAGAAGGTTGAGCTGCAAGAATTCGAAAGCACCAATCCTGAAAATGGTAACAATAAAATTCAAAATCAGTATCAGTTGGGTGAGTTTATGAGTTCATGTTGGCAACCTGTTATGAGGCCGGATCCTTGTTCTGATTCAGATTCTGATCTTACCGAGAGTTCTTCCCCTGATGCATCAATGACTGACATAATTCCGATGCTTGAAGAATTGCACCCACTGATAGACTTGGGGACTGGCCACCCTTCCTCGGCCGTCACAGACAACTTGAATTCTTCATCAGACAACGATGAAGATAACCTTGAGGAGGACGAGGAGGAGGATGTTAGTTCAGATGAACAAGATGGAACAGAATGGCAGAAAGATGATGGAAGTGAATGCAAGGGTGTTATTAATCCAAATAATAGTAAGCTGGAGAGTGTGATGGAGCTTCAGAGAGCAAAGAACATTTTGAAGTTTGAACTTGATCAGAGGCTAATGGATTTGCAAGCTGCTGATGCAACTCGAAAACTAAAGGAGGCTTCACGCTTCCATGTTCAAGTTCCCTCCATTTCTGCACCAAGGAGGAGCCCATTTGATCTTTCAAATGATGCAGAGGACATGATAGAGTTACCCCAGATTCCTGATTCAGCACCATCAGTTCTTCTTAGAAGGAGAAACCTGTTTGATCTTCAATTTGACCAAAATGTTGGCCATGATAGTCAATTGCGAGAGACTTGGACTCCCCGTTCCTGCTTTCCAGCAACACAACATAGAAAGCACATGAACTTGTACGGACAACATCCTAGTTATCTGCAACATCACAATGGTATGAAACTAAAGAGAGATGAAATCAGTGGAAAAGATGCTTGTGATAGTCAATCAGACAATGATGGCGAGCAGGAAGAGAACAATGTAAAGTTATTTGGTTCATTGGAAGCACACATGGGTGAAGAGATTAAAATAATAAGTGCGGCAATTTCAGATGCGGGTGTGCTGGACTATGGAATGGATGAAGGCGATAAAAATGAATATTTCCGTAATGATATAGATCCATTCCCTATCATGGAATCCATGCCTAGCACTTTAGAAGTGAATGGTTTAGTTCATGCAGGTAAAATTGTTCATTTTCGCTCTAAGAAATTTAAAGCAATTTGTGTAGTCAAAATGTTCTTAGTTGAGGCTTATGTCGTGCAGGTAGTGAGCAATTGATATTGTGTTCTCTATCCAAAATATATAATCCTGAGCCACATATGGTTGAAGCAGGATCCATCGATGAAGTTAACTCATTATTTAAGTGCCGTATGGAGGACGTATTAGTGCAGTCCATTTCGGAGCACAGTATCGGTCAACCCTTGGTGGTTAAACTTGAAAATGAATTGGGTGACCCATTATCTTCAAACTTTGGGACACATCTCATTGAAGCAAGTTCAGTTGAAGGATTGGATTCACAGTTTTCACGACTCAATGAAAAAACATGTGCTGTTTCTGAGCCCTCTTGTCATAATGAATTGATTCAAGACAGATCATTCAAAGAACTATCTTCTGGAATTGTGTATAGTTCAGAACTTCTAAGGAAAGATAGGTCTACTGAGTTGTTAATAGCAGGAGATCAGCAGAATGCATACAGTTCTGAGCTTCAAGTTATCGAGGAAATGTTTATGGAGGATATCAACTCATTTGTTCAGCAGCATTTTGAAGGAGCACAAAAAAATGACACCTTGGAGTCACCTGTGCAAATTGTCCAAAGACCCACAACTGACAATTTTTCTTCAGACCCTGAGCAACCTGGATATTTTTCTGAAATTTATGTTCTTGAGACAAGTTCGGTCCAAGACTTGACTGCAGTGTTCAAAAAAACTCATGCTGAAGTGGAGATACATGGTGCACCTGATCCCACCGGTAAGTTTGAAGACAGATCGAGTTCTGAACTACATGTTGCTGAAACAAGTTCAGTAGAAGTAGAAGATGGTACTAATCGAGTTAAGCAACTTGACAAAGAGTCGCAGGTGGAAGCTCTTTCTGACTGTACAATTCATGAGCTGACGGCTGTGAAGTTTGAAGACAAGCCAAGTGAGCCATTGACTGAAGATGCTGAACCTCCTCCTCTAGAAGCAAGTTCGGGTGATAAGATGAACTTGCTAATTGAGCAACATGAAGAAGAAGCTCAGGCACAGATTCCTCAAAGTTCAGAGCACAAGTCTGACCAATAGATAGGAGAGAATGCTTCCGATATGCTAGTTCTTGAAGCAAAGTCTACCAAAGACGTCAGTACTGTTTTTGGGCAGTTAAGCAATGCCCATAGCAAAATGAACTTGTCTGAAGATGTTGAGGTGGAGCTGGATCCAGTTGAGCTTAACTCTGGACTGCAGGTTTTAAAGTAACTGAACTCAAAATTTATGCTGAGAAGTGTGAATGTACTGTTGCTGAGGGGGGCCTGCTGAAGACGTGTGAGTTCGCACGATGTATTCTGGCATTCGGTTATGAGTTATGTATAAAAAACACTTTGCTCAAAAAGGGAAAAAATGTTCTGCCTCCGGAGGGGTTATAAATAGATTTGAGATGAGAATTACACTAGAGAAATCTAAATCAACTCCTCGAAAATATTCACGGGTTTCGAAAAGACCCGTGAATATTTTTTGATGTTATTTATATTTGAGAAATATCAAAATTGAAACACACCGTTACCATAAATCACATATTAACTCATAGATGGAATCACGCTTAGATTATAAAATCCAATTATTCCATAACTATAGGTTTAAAATCCGAGTAATAAATTTTTAATTTCTTTTATTCGATAACTGTCTCGGTTACAAATATCATTCCTTTACATTAATCAACATCAACACACACTACCAGGTAATAAGTATTTATTTATTTACATATATACATACACTACAATTTTTTTCTTCTTTCTTCTTTTCTTTTCTTTTCTCCTCGTATCTTTCCTATCTAATATTCCCAAGCTTGATTTCTACCCAAGTCTTCGTCGAGTCATCGCCAAACTCCGACCGTCTTCCAGTTTATCTGCACAGCACAAGCACATAAGACAAATTATCATTCAATAAAATCAATAAATCATTGATCAGTAGATTAGCTAACTAAAGATTTAATTAGCATTATTAAAATGGCTAGGCCGTCAGGGTTCCAGTAGCAAAGTGATCATAGGGACACTAGGCTTGTCGACAGTTGGGATATCGGTCCCAAGTCAACTAAGGTTCTTGAGAATGGGAGATAGAAGACACTGCCAAGCAGGCCAAACAGTAATCAACGAGCAACGGACAGACACAGGATTTTTATACTGGTTCAGGTCTCTCCGGGGAGATAATAACCCTACGTCCAATGCTTCTTTATATGAAAAAGGATTATAAGAAAAAACTCGGCGAGACAAACATGTCTCGGCGAGATTCTGGGTGTACAAGAAGTAGTATTCGATCTACTCAAATCTGGCTGATCTTCAATCAGATCCTGGATCCTAGATCCGATGTTCCCCCTCTACACGCCGTAAGCTTCCTCAACGAGAGTAGGTGCTTGCACCGAACTCGGTAAAAAGATCGGTTTGCCCTCTTGTCTCCTTTATTATTCGCACTTGTGTTTACTTCCGCTACTAGACTTGTGTAGGGCTCATTCGCTAGTTGGGTGCTTAAACTTGACTAATTGACCAAGTTCAACAAGCGAATAAAATTAAAATAGTCCGATTCACCCCCCCTCTCGGCCTTAGATCCCTTCATCGGCCTTCTAAGGTGACCATCGTGCATGTGCTGCAATAAGCTTCTGAGGTGGCCTTCTATACATGTGGGTACATAAAGAGGAGAGGAAGAACATAGAGAGCGCGTGGGACGGTCTTGTGGATGCCTTGGCAACAAAAACATGCTTGTGGACATAAAACTACCTCCAAAAGCAGTTTTGATCAAGCAGAAGACCATTTTGGTACAGTTTTGATAGTTCAAGGATCGGTCAAACTCGAAGATGCCGAAGCCTCTCGAAGATGAGTTCGTCAACTTCAAGCTCTTCGCACTGTTTGGGTTGAGATCTTCCAAAAGCGATTTTGTGGAGGCCCTCCTGAACATCAGCGGGCTGGAAGTTGTAAATCTCAATCCCAACTCGTTCCTTCAGATGGCCGTCTTCGCACACCTGTGCGAGGGCTACCTGGGCGTAGATCCGCCGGTGGGGCTGTTCCTTCATTACTACGCAGTAACGAGGAGCAGCTCCGCCGCTTCCGGGCTGGGGTGCTATTACCTCAAGCTCCGGGCAACTGCCGAAGACGTGTCGTGCCTTCATCCACCGCTGCTCGACTCGATGGGAGCGTGGTGGATGAGGTGGTTCTACACCAAACGGAGCGGCGACAGCAAGCTCTCTTTCATCGGACAATCGCCGGCGAAGGGGACGCAGATGTCTTGGCCGGAACTGACCGGCGAAGAGTGGTACCTGACTCAGAAGATCGCCTCCCTCGTGGGCCTCGGGCTCACGGGCAGAGAGATCATCCGGGATTTCGTAGCGAACAGGATAGAAGATCTGTCCGCTATGGAGGACGCTATGGAGGAGGTCCTAACCATTCTACAAGATAGAAGATTGGGAGGACATCATTAGGGAGAGCTCGGGTAAGCTCCTCAAACGCTCACCCTTTTTCGGTAATTCACCCAAACAGAGACTAAGCATTTCTTCTGTTCGGGCAGTGAAACCCACCGACGCATGGGTGGCCGAGCAGGTCGACGTCATGCTGAAGGCCGCTAAGAAAGACACTGAGGTGACTTGAGTGGTGGCCCATACATGTCCAAGGAACGTGCTTGTCCGCTCAACAAAGGTAAGATACGCAGAGCCCCTATCCGAGCCGCTAGACTTACACAATTATGGCATGCTCACATTCGCCTCTAAATACGTAGGACAAGCAGTTGATCATCGACGGGATCATCGATGAGGTCACAGAGTCCGCCAAGGAGGGAGCGGGGAAGGGCAAGGCCAAGGTGGCCGAGAAGCCCAAGGTGGCCGCCGAGCCGACGCGGAGCTCGCCGCGCCGCAGCGGCCGCCAACTGCCTCCGAAGCCCCTGCGGCGACGATCCGCGTCGAGCAGACCAAGCGCGCGCGCAGCCAGCCAAGGGGCGAACGCCCAAGCTCTACCCTCCTCACTGAGCAAGGCGACGAGGAGATACGGAACCTGACCCAATGGCTTAAGCGCTATGCACAGGCTCACCTTTGCCACATGGAATGGCTGCAACAGATCGCCGACCAGAGGATCATTGGGTCATTGGATCGCCACTACCCTCAACCCCAAGCTAGCGGTTGTTCATTATATAGGTTCTTGTGCTTGTAGTTCACTGTCGATCGAGGAATCGTCTACCAATGGAAAATCACGGATAAAGGCTTTGAGGACGCTCTCGGCTCCAAGCCCCACTCAATTTTAGGTTTGTTTTAGTCGATTTTTCACGGATAAAGGCTTCCGGAGTTTTTCTCCCACTGTACTTGCGATTTTTCCAAAGTTTTTTTCCCACTAGGAATCGTGTGCAAGCTCAGACTTGTCTGCAAGGTTTAAAGTCGCTCTCGGCTTCAAATCACCGATAAAGGCTTTGAGGTCGCTCTCAGCTCCCAGTCGATTTCAGGTTTGTTTTAGTCTATATGAGGTTTTTCCAATGTTCTTCTTCCTGGTGATTTGAGTTTTTTTTTAAAAGTAGATAACCACACACCGACGTACCTACTTCGACTCGTTTGGAAGCTCCCAGTTGATTTGAGTTTTTTTAAAGTAGATTATCACACACGAACGTACCAACTCAGAATCATGTGGAAGCTCAGCCCTCCCTGCAAGGTTTAGTTATGCTTTGATTTATATAAGAAAGTATATGCACATTTTCAAAAACTTCAGAATAATTTAAGATGCTTTTCATATTTACAACAGATCGATGGAATTTGATATTGATGTTATTATGTCTGTGAAAATGAATTCTACAGTGGATTCAATGAGTAGTAAAATCATAAGTAGACTTTTTCGGTCTAAGTATGCGGGGCGCACCTCCTCCTTTCAATGGAGACCTGATGAATCGGTGCGCCTCGAAATGTTGAATGATTTGAAACGGGAATTCCCTGAGTTGGATGACTGTAAACTAAAACAATTGATTCAAGACTATGAAGGAATGGTAATAAATTATAAGGTAAGCAGTGCAATCCATATCATAATCCGCAACTTATTTTCATCCTAGAACCCTTCCCAACTGACCATTTTTTTTTGTTTATGAAGTTACATGATGTAGACATTAAGTTTCCATTCAAGACGCTAATTCTTGCGTTGTTCGATTATCTGCCTGAGAGTGTCCCTAGCACCCAGCCAGAGGACAGTGAGGACAACCAGGTTGATCCTATCCTGAGATTTGGAATCACGGAGGCTCCATCCAACGATAACTTGGAACAACCTTATCCAAAGACGTTTTCCTACCCAGGTTACTCAAACAATTCGAATGAGAGCATTGATCAACGCTTGAAAAGGTTGTTGGACGATAGAGAAGCTGTAAACAATGTTTTGCCAGGTCCACTCAGCATAGACGCTGTAAACATATAGCATTGAATGATGCCGGCTGGTTAGTCTCGGTTATCATGCCAGCTGCTTAATGTTGTGAACTTATGTTGTGCTTGTGTTGTGAACTTATGACATTGTGGGATGAAACTCATGATCCAGTAGTATATTTAAGTCACTAATACTGTCGTGCTTTCTAGATGTAAACGGATGTTCTGTGGGATAAAACTGATAAGTTTTTTTTTAAGTCACTAATGGATGTTCTTTGAGGAGATAAAGACACCCACTTTGAATTGCAGGATGCAATGAAACAGATGGTACCGTCGTCGAGTGAATTCAAACTGGGTGTATTTATCTCCTCAAGAACATCCATTAGTGACTTAAAAAGAAACTCCGCGTTATTGCCTGTTGATCTTGCTCAGATGGAATACTCAACATCAGGCCAAACAGCAAAGCCAAAACAACAACA
>SPJY01007390.1:1074703-1152223 GCA_005191435.1 Raddia distichophylla | reverse complement strand
GTATATATGTATTTGTGAAATTATGGGAAATTTGAATGTGCGGGTTTTTGGGTGCGTAGTTGCAACTGTTGCTGCTGCTGGGTGCAGTAGCAGCTGCAAAATTATTGTGATTTTTTTCAATTTGTAAAAAAAAATTTTGCTGGTCTACAATTATTCTCGACGGCTAGACCCTGGCCGTCGAGAAAAGTATCCATGGGCCCACCTGCCAGCACAGGCCACGCCCGGGTCTAGCTGGAGGCAGACTAAACAATGTCGACGGCTGTGAGCCATCGTGACTCGATAATTGGGCTGGGCCAGTGTATTTCTCGGCCTGCCAAGGATTTTCCTCGACGGCTTGTAGCCGTCGAGAATAGTGCTGCCATAGGTCGTGCCTGGTTTTTGACTTTTTTACGACGGCTTGTATGTAGCCATCGAGATAGCTGCTATCGACGACCAAGCCGTCAAGATAGGTCATCTCTCTCAACCACTCTATCTCGACTGCCAAATCTCGATGGCCGGCCGTCGAGATTTATCTATCTCGACGGTTTCTATACTTTTCTCGACGGCTTTGGCCGTCGAGATTTTTCGCGATCCGCGTGGTGACCCAGATCAGGGCCTTCCTGGTCCTAACCGAAATCTGAATACAAATTTGTCCGTGAAAGATATAATGAGTACGCAGCTACCCAGTAAGTAATCCTTAATTATGTATGTAAGAGCAAAGGCAAGGAATAAGTTATTTTACCCAAAACCTATTTCTAATCAAATTTTAGTTAACAAATTTTATTATGTGAATGTATGATCATTAAGTAATGTCAAGAATCATTAGGGGAAGATGCTTCTCACACCATGCTAGACCCAACCTACACTACTCAAGTTTATTTATTGAAAAGGTTGGACTACATGTAAAAACTCCGTCCATAACCATGGACACGGATATCATGATAGTTTTAACTCTGTAGAGTGTGTACACATTTCCCCACAAACCGCGTCTCCTCAAGTAAAAGATACAGTACAAGACTTTTCCAGGTAAGGAAAGGTTTCGAAATGGGTAAATCTGATCCTACACTCTTTACTAAGCTAGTATATGGTGATATTTTTGTATGTGAAGTTTACGTTGATGATATCATATTTGGACCATAATGAGTGTTTTTGCGAAGAGTTTAGTAGTTTGATGGCTAAACGCTTTGAGATGTCAATGATTGGAGAACTCAAGTTCTTCCTTAGACTACAAGTGAAACAAATGAAGGAAAGAACTTTCATTAGCCAATCAAAGTGTGAAAAATATGCTTAAAAAGTTTGAGATGAGCGATGCCAAGCCAATCAAGACTCCCATGACAACAAATGGTCATCTTGATTTAAATGTAAATGGTAAGGACGTCGATCAAAAGGTATATCGTTCTATTATTGGCTCTCTCCTTTATCTTTGTGTATCTAGGCCTGATATTATGCTTAGTGTGTGCATGTGTGCAAGATTTCAAGCTGCACTCAAGGATTGTCACTTAGTGGCAGCCAAGAGAATCTTGAGATATTTGATACACACTCCCAACTTTGGCGTTTGGTATCCTATAGGGTCAAACTTTGACCTAATCGGCTATTCGGAAGCGGATTATGCCGGTTGTAGAGTCGATAGGAAGAGGACCTCCGGTACTTGTCAATTCCTTGGAAGGTCGCTCGTTTCGTGGGCGTCCAAGAAACAACATTCCGTTGCCCTATCCACAGCTGAAGATGAATATATTGCTGCGGGACATTGTTGTGCCCAACTACTTTGGATGATGCAAACTTGAGAGATTATGGCCTTAACCTCAACCACATACCACTTTTATGTCACAATGAGAGTGCCATAAAAATAGACAACAATCCCATTCAACACTACTGAACTAAACATATCGGTATTCTCCACCATTTCCTAAGAGACCATTCAACCAAAGATGATATCGATATTACCCATGTGAGAACCGAAAATCAACTAGCCATATATTTACCAAACCTCTTAATGAGAGAAAATTCTACGAATTGCGAAGTGAATTGAATATCCTTGACTCTCAGAATGTTGCTTGAAATATTGCACATACTGTTTGGTGTTTGGAAATGTTTTGTCTATATCATGTCATCTATTTTACTATAGCTATATAGATCTATATATAAATAAATTGATTGAGTTGGATCTTTGGATATTTCTATCCTATTTATTCATAGGTGACCTTAGTTTGATTGATTGATATGCTTACGGGTCATTCATGGGTAAATTCAACTCTTAGAACTCCCCTCTATCCTCTCGTAGCGATCTTATCTTTTCTCGAAGTGTCTGGAGTCTAAAAACTTTCAATTCCAGTAAGAGGGGGATCGGATGTTCCGATCTACGTCGGAACTTCTGGTGCGGTTCAGTATGGGTTCCATCGGATGTTCCGGCTCAGCCCAGTTATGTGACCTATTTATCTTAACCACATGGGCCTACCTTGTGACCACTCACGGACTGGCTTCTCCTGGTTCTGCCTCTCGTGAAAGAGTGGTTCTTCTTCTGCTCCTCATGATAGGGCGGGCCCGTCTTCATCTCGGTCTAGCCGGTCATCACCTGGTGGCTCCATCAAGAAAATGCTGAAAGCCATCTTCTGCATGTGCCGCAAGACAAATGATCGGGTCAAGGAATCCATTGTGCGTCTTCGCGACAATCGCAAACACATGCAAGACATCAAAAAGCATCTTGGCATGCCCCTGTCATCTGATGATTCCGAGTCTTTCGACACCTCTATTGACACCTACACTCTAGGGCTGTTTGGGATCCCTCCATCCGGTGGCGGCAACGGTGACGACGATGATGATGAAGTCACTGGAGGTGTTGGTGGTCAGGGTGGTGGTGGCAGTTCCAGCAACAGCGATCCGGAGTGGATCGAGTAGTTCCTTTTTGGCGTCTTGATGCCAAAGGGGGATAAAGTTTATCTATCTATCCATTAGATTCCTATGTGTGAAACTTGATTGTTTAACTATGTTTAAGTGCAAAACTATGTTTTAAACTCAATGGTTTATGTGGTCCAGTGTGGCTGTAAGACTTTAATTGCTTATCATGTGATGATGCTGTAATGGTAAATCGCTAGTTATCTATTTTTCATATTGTGCGATAAATCCTGTCATATTGCATTTAGATTCAAATTTGCCAAGGATATAGGGGAGCACTTGTTGTTATTCTTGCCATAGTTTCAGGGGAAGCTTCCAGCTATACTCTTGTTTTTTAATTTTTTTGTGAGCTATAATTGTTGTCATCAATACACCAAAAAGGGGAGATTGAACGTGCATCTAGGCCCTTAAGTAGTTTTGGTGATTAATGATTAACAATTATAGAGCTAATATTTTATATTGGAGAAATGTGCACAGATGTTATACAGGTTAAATTAATGAGGTACATGTTTAACTGTGATGGTGTACCCCTCAAAGCCGTACTATAAAGAGGGATGAAATGGAGAAACATATAAAGGTTCCTAAGTGCTCAAAATAGGTATCTCGAAATTCGTGTGAGTTTTCCACTCAAAATACACCTTATGCAGAACCTACACCATCAGAACATCCGACGTAAGTCGGAACATCTGATGGTGAATCGCCTTCCTGTTTTCAATGTCGTATAACTTCGTATAATGTATGCTATACGAAGTTATTACGGTTGCCCTATCCCCAGCTGAAGATGAAAGCCTCCAGCTGTCCCCACGAAGCGTCAGCCACGTACCCACCGGTACCTGCATCACATAGGTGAACACATACCAAAACCATACACCTTACCTCTCCTGCAAGGTTAGCACAACATAAGATCATCCAAAGGAAAGCTCAACATTAACACGTGTCACCCTGACACGACCCCACCGGACAACGTCCGGTCTCGCTCAACAACGCGAAAACCAGACACAACTCGACGAGTCCAGTCGGCATCGGACACCGTCCGCCAGGCACTCAACTCGTGCCTGTTTCACCAAATGCTACTCAAAGCACTTCAAAATCACATCAAAATCAAACCCGTCACATATATTCATCACAACACAAGGGGACCCACCACACGGGTCTCAACACTTCCCTAACGGTGAGTAGGATCTCACTTCAAAGATCCGAACATCGGTAAACAAAAATCGCCGTGTTCTTCGTTTTGGTCTTGAGTAATTGTTTTTACTATCGGTTTGTGGCTTGTTCTGAATATTTTTTGAATAGATCTAAACTTGGTTTTGCGAGAAATCAGTTTTTACTGCAGGTTTTTGTCATCCCCGGTACTGCAAGAATTGGAACATCCGACGTACATCGGAACATTCGATCCAGATCAGAACATCCGACGCAGGGCACTCTGGACCAGATCAGAACATTCGACCTGCATCGGAACATCCGACGTGCTGGTCACTGTATTGAGTTTATTAATTCCGCAATTTCGTTTTATTCTCCTATTCACCCCCCTTTAGGCGGCATAGTGATCCTTTCTGTTTTATTCCTGTGTTAGGATCAAACCAATCACAATGAAGAACTAATTTTAATTGTTTCGACCCCCCGAACGTAAACTCAATTATTTTTTGAATGATGCCATAATACTCGGTCTTCCTACCATCATCACCATGTTTGTGTGATACCGTGGCACATGAGCATTAACGTTGTCCTCAGCCGCGAAATATGTGCTCACGTAGTATTATATCTCCTTAATATAAAATGCTTCCGCAATGCATCCTTCTACTTGTGCTTTATTACCCACAGTTACCCTGAGCTTTTTTAGGTTCCTTTCTATATGGTACATCCATCGATACCATATGGGCACACCAACCTCCACTTCATATGGCCTTGCATGACATTCATAAAACCTAGTGGGTATACTTTTTCCATCTTACATACAAGAACCGGTAAATCTTTTTTCAATTTTCTCACCATTTGTTTTCTTATTTCCTTAGCACACAACTGCCTATATTGTCCAAACTTCTGCTTTAAAATAACCACAAAACATTATAGGATGCAATTGCTCCATGGTAATGTGATAATCATGACTCTTTAGACCAGTTATCTTGCCAGTAACTATGCTGATTACAAGTCTTACGTTCGCCGCGTGGCCATCAGGAAATTTACCTTCTTCAGCGATAAAAGCACATCCTTTTTTTCAGCTAGTCTAAGGCAATATGTAGCACGAGGCTTCCCTCTACGTCCTGCTTGATTTGGTCGCACCTCAAGGGTGGGTCGGTCACTTTCAGCCATATCTCAGAGAGCTTTAATATTGTCTTTTGTTTTGTCTTTAAAGTCAAAACAGATGTGTTGAGACCCATGTGGAGGGTACCCTGGTTTGAAGATGAATATATGTGACAAGATGGAATTTGAAGTGTTTTGAAGAATTTTTTATGGTGCATTTGTGGAAATTTCCACGGAATTGGAACCGGACCTTTGTGCTGAGCTTGGGCGAGGTATTAGTTTTGAACGGACGTGGTCTGATGGAATTTGTTAAGCTGACACATGGTGTGTTAGGGCTTGCTAATTGTGGTGTCAAGAATGGATTATGATGTTGCTAATTTTGTGATGGACTAACCTTGCAGGACAGGTAAGGTGTGTTGATTTCGTGTATGTTCACCTCACGGATGCAGGTATCGGCAGCTACGTGGCTGACGTTAAGTGGGGACAACTGGAAGCTGGATTGTCCGAAGGCATGCAGACGACCGGGTTTGATGACCTGGCGGACACATGAGGTGGTGTACTCGAGAAGCTTCGACCATGGCTAGGGATCCGAGGCAGCTGGAGGCTGTGGCGTCGGTTACCTGGTGGCGAAGATAGTTGGACCGGTGGGCCTAGGCGTGGGCTGGCGACTGAGGAAGCTGCGAAGATATTCCCGAAGGAATATGTGGGTGTGCTTTGGGTGGCACTTAGAGTGCTTGTGGCCACAAGGAGTGTGGCTTGTAATCCCCCAACTTCTATGCAATGAAATCCTTCTTCTCTATGAACATCGTGTGTTGATTTGTTCCAAATTCTTCTTGCTTTCGTTTTCCCTTTTGGAACTCTTGCTCGGAGATGAATCTTGGTGATTTTTTGCTGGTTCTTGATAGTCTATGATGCCTTGAAGTTGATAATATGATTTCCAGTTGGAAAAGATGTGTGACTTACATACCCATCTGTGATAAAAATTTGAAGTTCACTGGTTTTCCCGTTTGGGAGCTATGAGGTGAATAATGAGCCCCAAACTTCTAGTCTTGAGTTCCTGAAAGTTATTGGTGCACGATTTTTCACGACTCACCCACATGGGTTTAGAAAAAGTTTGAAAATTTCTGGATCCTTCTAACAACAGGAAACAGTTTCTTCTTGCAAGACAAATTTTCTGTAATTTGCTTTTGCTTATTAGAAAGTTACTTTGATGTTTTGGCTTAATCTCTTTTCTATAAGCAAGTTTGAATTGGTTTCTATTTGTTTGAACATTTGACAATCAGGATTGTGATTCCAAAATTCCCACTTATTCCATGGTTGTCATTCAAACAATTCATGGGTACACATAGTTGTCAAGTTGTTCGGGTTTTGGTGAAATCGGTAGCGTCGAAAATTTGTGGCGTTTATTCACCCTCTCTAGCCGCCTAGCTTGAGTCTTCAGATGCTGACAACTGTTTCTGCAATGCACTCTTGATGCATAACATTCTCATTGTACAAATGAATTAGGTGGGTAGCATAAGGGAGGCTTCAAATAAAAGATATGTGAGTCCAATTATGTGTCTCCTTTCATATCCATCCTCCGTTCGGACTAATCTACTTTGCCAATCAACAATCTCACACGTTGTTAAACGCTTCGATGAACCCTTTGTCATTATCATGTCTTAACGAATGCACTTATGTCCATCCTGAAAGGATGATAGGTAGAAGCGAACCGCCAATGCAGTCAAAGAAGCAGAATTTGTCACCATTCTTTAGACGAAATGCATTTGTATCAACCAGGCATATTGGACAACATAATCGGCCGTGTGTACTCCATCCCGAAAACATCCCGTACGCACAGGAAAATCATGTATATACCAAAGATACACTGCTCTCAGGATAAAGTATCCCTTTTTGCTGTTGTCATACGTCCTCACCCCATTCCACAACTCTTTCAACTCTTGCATTAATGGTTGCATGAACAAATCTAAGTTATTCCCAATATGATTAGGACCAGGTATGACAAGGGTTAAAAACATGTACTCGTCTTTCATGCATAATGCAGGAGGAAGATTGTACGGAATCGTGAAAACAGTCCAACACAATTACGATGACGCATTTGTGTTGAAAGGAGTGAAGCCCTCGATAGCTAACCCAATTCGCACATTTCTAGGGTCTTTGGCAAAATCTGCATCGTATCTATCCAGTGCCTTCTATGCATCACCATCGGAAGGATGGCACATCATATATGATTTAAGACGAACACCTTTATTATGCCATATCATGTGCTTTGCAGTAGACTTAGATAGATACAAATGTTACAAACTTTCTGTGATAGGCAAGTATCGTAGCACCTTCATCGGTTGGGTTGTTCTCTGCACAATCCCATCTTTTTTGGCAAACTCCATGTATCTAGACTTACCACAAATTAAGCAATGATCCTCCTTTTCATTTTCCTTCCAAACCAACATGTAATTTTGGATGCACACATCAATCTTCTTGTAACGCATCCCTACATTGCTCATGAACTTCCTAGCAGATTGCTAGAAGCTCTCTGGCGTCTTATGGGGTTTTGGTAGAATGTCCGATATCAATTTAACAAGATCGTTGAAACATGTTAAAGAAAAGTTGTGCTTTCACCTAATTGCCATTATTCTTATAACAGCTAGAAGCTGGGTGACATCTGTGAACTCATGCAATGGATCTTGCGAGGCTGAGAGAAGGCTAAAGAATTTCTCGACTTCCGGCCCCGAAGCAACCTGAAACTGCTCCATGAGATCATCCATCATATCTCCTATCAAATTCTCTTCATCATCTATAAGATCAATTGGAATTGACGTGTTCTCTTATCTTGACACTCCATGCTCGTACCATTTAAGAAAATCTGGCATGGACCCATACTTGCACAGATAATGCTCCATGGTCATCTTGACATGTCGTGAGAAGTTACGACACTTGGAGTAAGCACACTTAGCCAAGCCACCACCAGGGTTCGAGGCATAAACAAGGTTCACAAAATCTTGGGTCTTCATCATCCATTCTTTCGACGGCGCCTCGTTGCTTCTCCAACCGTTGTACATTCATCTCTGATCATCTCACATTTTTCTGGTATTAAATGCATTAATTATTACGAATATGGGTTTCAAATCCTAACAAGGTTCTAGGCAAGAATAGGTCCTAAACCCACACACGAATGGACAACCTTAGCGCAGCTTGTATGACATGCCGTACGATCTGAACAAAATTTCAGCAGCATAATCCTGCTGTTCTCCAATTGCACATTGAAATGCAGTGCATCGGAGAACAATAGGATTATGATGACGAATATCCATAATCACGACTAAGGTCATCCATTCACAGGCTGTCCAAAATACATGGACAATTCCAGACAGATATGAATCACAATTTAACGTGCCCCATGTCACTCCCGAACGGGTGACGTATAAGATAGGAAACTTATGTTGCAACATGCTACATTTGACATTAATACAAAATAGCATTTGACATAAATCAGAATTCTCTATGCTATTTAACATAAATCACTAAATCTACATTCGACATTTATACAAGCAGCGTTTATTTACATTCAAATCAAAACACATACCTAAGGTGGTGCGATGATGGTGCGAAGGCCAGGTGTGCCGACACGAGTAGTGGTGGCGTGGTGGGGATGCAGCGGGGTGGCAGCGGCTGAGCTTGGCGGGCAGTGGCGTAGCCATGATTTTAGGATTGGTTGAGCCGACTTCTAAAAAAATTTCTCAGTTACATGCCAACATATATGGCATCATGTATTTTCATCCATTTAATAGATATGATTTCAAAAAACAATGAACCCTAAATTTTCTAACACTAACAATTTCCTAAATTTTCATCTATTTAACTAGGCCTAGGCATACAATTTCCTACCAACATCACAAATAATTTCAAAAAATCTTTTGGACATGAATCCTAAATTTTCTAACACTAACACTAGCAGTAAAATCCATTCATAAATCCTAACCCTACCTTTTAACTTTCAAAATTAAAATCTATTTTCTAACCCTAGAATTTGATAATTGGGGATGGGGATTGCTCCTTACCTCACGGTCTCGGGTAGTCGGGCGAGCGGCGATCGACGGGGGCGGACGGCGCGTGGGCGGCGGCCGACGGGAGTGGACGACGCGTGCCGCGTGGATGGCTACCGGGAGGTGGACCGGAGGGTGGACGGCGCGCGGGCAACAGCGGACGAGGGAGGACGGCGCGCTAGCGGAGAGGCCGGAGGCGGACCGCGGGGCGGAGATGTGGGCAGAGAGCCTGAACCTGGTGACGCGACGCCGAGCCGGAGCCGGCGAAGGCCGAAGTCACCAAGGCAACGCTACTGACCCTAGCGGGGCAGCGGAGACAGACAGCGAGGCAGAGGCTCCAGCGTGGCGGCGGACAACGGCAGACAAGGAGGCGCCGGCGTGGCGGTGCGCTAGCCCTAGCCAGGTTGGGGCGGCGAGCCGACGGCTTGGGGACGGGGTTGGATGGATTGGGGGAAGAGAGACAGGCCGAACGGGGGATTGGGGACAGGATTGGAAGGACAGGTACGGTTGGAGCCTAGAGATTGAGGGGGGTGTTGGGCTAGCCCAGCATTGGTTGGGCCATGGCCCAACGGTGACAACCCCTGGCTCCGCCCCTGGTGGCGGGTAGAGGTGATGGCGCGGTGGCGCGGGGCAGGTTGCGGCCTTTGGGTGACGACGGTGGGGTGGCCGCCGCTGGATGCTATTGGACGGTGGAGCGGTGGGGTGGAGGCTGTTGGACGGGGTAAGACAGGGCAGGGCGGGGTGGGGTGGCTAGGGCGGCATAGAGTGTGGCAGCAGAGGGATGGCGGCTGGAGGGTCACAGCGGCGCGGGGCAGCGGAGCCAACGTCGGGCGCCGCGGCGGCAGCGGGAAGGGGCAGCTGCGCGGGACAGTGAGACCGGCGTAGGGCGGTGTGGCGGCAGCGGCTGGAAGAGGCGGCGGCGGGGTCATGGCAGCATGGGGCAGCAGGGACGGTTTTAATTTCATCGGTTTTTTATGCCGTCAAATTTATGGTTTTCATTTCGTCAGTTTTTTTGCCGACGAAATTTACTTGGGCCGACGAAAAAACGTCAAATTCCAGTAGTGTGGACTGGTTAGGGGGATCGCGACTAGCGTCCTTTTAAAACTTTTTAATGGTTCTTGTACTGGAAATAACCTCAAAGATACCATGCTGTGTGAACATATTTATTAGTTAAATGCTGTTAACTAAGCATCACGTGAAAGATACCCCAGGTGAGAAGTTATGGCCCTTGGCCAACGACCGAAATCATCTATAAATTGACGCGATAAGCACATCCACAAGAAACATAGTCACAACTCACAAACTTACAATAGCAGATAGTATCATGTTCTTCACTGTACGCCGTAGCAAGCCGGAGCTAGTGGCACCATCACGGGCGACGCCGCGGGAGACCAAAACTCTCTCAGACATTGACGACGACCACGAGCTGAGGTACCTGCAGCCCGCCGTCGAGTTCTTCGGTCGCTGCAGCCCCGACGACGGCAGCACGCCGCCGTCTGACGCCGCCAAGGCAATCAAGGAGGCCCTAGCGGAGGCCCTAGTGTACTACTACCCTCTCGCTGGCCGTCTCGTGGACCATCCCGCCGGCAAGCTGGCCGTCGAATGCACCGGCGAAGGCGTGGTGTTCGTGGAGGCGGACGCCGACGTGTCGTTGGAGCAACTTGGCGATCCACCGTTGCCTCCGTTTCCTTGCGTGGAAGAGCTGCTCTGCGACGTGGGTGGTACCAGAGCTGTTCTTGGTGCTCCCTTGTTCTTCATGCAGGTATATCTATCCAGTGAGACGCGTTAATTGTACTACTGTGCATATATACGGCACATATATAATTAGTGGTCGATAGGATGATCATTTACATATCGGCCGGATTTCAACAAGATAACAAATTTACCTTATGAAACATTGGTTCGATACGGATAAAAAGAAAGTAACCGGTTCAACACGAATAAATACCATATTTACCAGATTACTAGTCATTTTTTTGCCAAGTTGCCTTTACAACGCACAATCAACCGAGTCAAGTACACTGAATGTTTAGATAATAACGGAACAAGAACAGCCCAACGTCATGCCCAAAGTTATAGATCAGAGATGAAGTGACAAATATTGTTCAACAGTGCCATACGCCCTCAACTTTTAAAAAACATGACGTTTTTAAACTTGTTATAACTCATTGTTTTAAAAATTTATTTATAAAAATCTCTTAAACTATTTGGACTGTACACATGTAAATCATACGTACGTATAGTTTCTTCACAAAAAGTGTGTCCATAATATATTAATTTTCTAAAATTTTTAAATAAAATTAAAATTGTAGTGGATGACCAAAGTTTTATTTTGAAAACCATGTAAGTATCCAAAATAACCAGTTTTCATAAACCGAAGGGAATAACAATCAACAAATATACCGAATAGTTGAAGACCCATAACCTGAGTTAGCTATCAATTGAAGCAGTTGAAATTGAGAACCACTACTAGAAAGCTAGGCTCATATACCGGCACATCAATACCGGTTGGATTGGAACCGGTACTGATGCTATCAACACCCACTACTAGGAAACGAGCCATCTATTCCGGCATATCAGTCTCGGTTAACTACAAATACGGACTGATAGTGGTATCAATCCCGGTTCATGGCTATTGGGCCGAAAGCACGATTTTTCACCCACATTTAGTTTCGGATCGTGACACGAATCGGGATAGAAGAGTGCTTTGGCCGACGGGTACATTCCAGTTGGCACGGGCACACATTAATCCAGGTTCGTAACATGAACCCAAACTGAAGGTAAGCTTTTGTCCCGGTTCGTGTTACGAACCGAGACTAAAGCCTCGTTCCGGCATACTCCAAAAGTAATGCATATCCTAGTCTAGTAAATACGCGCTGCTGGGTGGGTTGATTAGAAGAATGAATGGGGAGTCCCGTGGTGGCAGAAGGTTCCAGGTTCGAGTCTTGGGTTCACCATATTTTTTAGATATTTTCTACAGCGTGGTAAGGTTTGTGTCCCGGTTGAAGAAACCAGGACTAAATACCTCCAACCTTCAGTCCCTAAGAGCTATCTCGTTTTGGCAACCGGGACACAAACCTTCCTTCAGTCCCTAAGAGCTATCCCGGTTTAGCAATCGGGACTAAAGCCATAAGGTTTGTGTCCGGGTTGGAGAAGCCAAGACTAAATGCCTATGACCTTCAGTCCTTAATAGTTTTAATAAAACATCTGCCTTGGAAAGGAATGCATAATAGTTTTGAGATATCCGAGAATAAAAAATTTGATAAGCCCATATTTTGTCCTACAATAAAGTAAATTTAAATCTTTTTCGTTAAGATATGCCATGCATGTTGTGCATGTTCCGTTACTATATATGTATATTTTTGTTTTAGTCAATCTTCACGATAGAATAACACATTATCATCAACTTGGGCACATGTTTAGGTTACTACTATGGATCTCGGGGCAGTAAGACAAAAATATTATTATTCTTTCGAGTAGTAGAAAGTTGCTGCCCTTTTATAGTAATGCGGAGTGACAGAATCAATCGAATTTGACTGGTTGGTTACTTGAAAAGTTTTATAAAAAAAAATAGCACAAACTTTCATTCATTTACCTTCGATTATGCGTTGGTAGCTTCAAGAACACTCGGGTGTAGAAAATATCTAAAAAGTATGGCGAACTCAATACTCGAACCTGAAACCTCCTGCCACCACGAGACTACGCATGCACTCACCCTCCGAATCAAACCACCCAGTCACGCCTGTTACTAGACTAGGGTATGCATTTCTTTGAATTATACTGAAATAAGGCTTTAGTCCCGGTTTGTAACATGAACCGGGACTAAAACTTACCTTCAGTCACGAACTGGGACTAATTTGTGCCCGTGCCAGCTGGTATATGTCCGTCTGTCAAAGCGCTTTACTATCTCGGTTCGTGACATAACGGGACTAATGTGGACGAAAAATCGTGCTTTTGGCCTAATAGCCATGAACCGAGACTGATGTCACTATCAGTTCAGGTTTGTAGTTAACCGGGACTTGATATGCCGAGATAGCAGGCTCGTTCCCTAATAGTGGGTTACTTCAATCTAAATTTAATTATGAATTCCCTTAATGTCAGCGACTCAACATTATTATAAGATTCTTCATTTTTATGTGATTGTATGTAGGTTACGAGGCTCACATGTGGAGGATTTGTTATTGGACTGCACATATGTCATAACATCGCTGATGGCTTCGGTAGCACCCAATTTCTTAAAGCTATAGCTGACTTCGGCCGACGGGAAGGAGGTAAAATCATATTGCCAGTATGGAAAAGGGAGCTTTTCGAAGCACGCATCCCACCGCGCATAAATCCGGCATACGAGTCACTCCATGACAGATTAGGTAACACGGCGGATGATGTTATGCTGTCAACACCCCCTGAAGAAATGGTTGGGCAATATTTTCTCTTCAGCCCAAAAGAAATAGCGGCTGTCCGAAACCATGCACCTACCAATCTTGCCCAAGCAGCCACAAGCTTCGAGCTGCTAACTGCATTGATGTGGCGATGCCGGACAGTGGCACTGGGTTATGAGGATCATCAGCAGGTGCGGTTGATGTTCTCCATGAATGCCCGTGGAAGATGGAATCGCAACACGGTAATCCCACAAGGTTTCTATGGTAATGCACTATTTTATCCGGCCGTAGAAGCTACGGTCAGTGAGCTATGTGGGAAACCACTTGGGCACACACTTCAGCTCGTCCGGACGGCCAAGAATGAGATGACAGACGATAACATGGACGCGATGGTGGATTTTTTGGCATTGTTGCGTAGTCAGCCACCATTAAGTATCGATAGAATATACGAAGTCTGTGACATAAAATGGGTTGGGCAGGACGAATTGGATTTTGGGTGGGGAAAGCGGGTCAGCGGTGGTGTGCCCATGGTTGGGGATATCTCAGCGAAGTCTGTAAGCTATCACATGAGGTGTAAGAATCGCAAGGGAGAGAACATAATCGCGGTGTCCATGTTGTTGCCAAAATGGGCCATGGAGAAGTTTGCAAAGGAGATCTCATTTTGGCTCTAAAGAAAGTTACATCACCAGAAGTCTAGCTTTTGCTGGTGGTTGTGCATATGCGTCAATAAGTAAACTGTACTTGAGAGTTAATGCTATGTCACAAACGCAATATGCATTATTTGTTAAAAGTTTGTTTGTAACATCCCAAATTTCATCAAAAGCGTTAAATTTATTATCAATATCCATTCTTGGATATTTTTTTACAACTTGTAGAATTTTATTATATTTTTTGGACGCTGAGCAATGTGTACACTAAGGGTAAATTCACTAAAAGCATTAAGAATGGAGCCAATAGGGGTATGGGTCTATTAGAATCAATTCATACCCACATTTGTGCTCCTTTTTCAGTGACATCAGATGATCATTTTTACTTTTTTATTACCCTCCTTGATGGTTTCTCTTGCTAAGGTTACATTTTCCTCATACGCGACCGTCTTGAATCACTCAATAAATATAAGATCTATGATTATAGCCGAAGTAGAAAGTCAGCATAATATAAAGATCAAAGTGGTGAGTTTAGATCGCAGATCATGGAGGAAAATATTATGTGAGACATGCTCCTTATGGGCAAATACCTAGGCCCTTTGCAAAATTTCTTGAAGAAAATACCATAGTTATTCAGTATTCGATTACCGGAGAACCACAACAGAACGGTAAGGCAAAGCGTCGCAGTCGTACCCTTATGGATATGGTATGGAGCATATGCTAAGTCATTCTAGTCTATTTGTTGGATTGTCGATGGAGGCATTAAAATTGGCTGCTCACATACTTAAGAGAGTACCTATTAAGTCGGTGCACAAGACACCTTATGAATTGTGAACTAGAAAAAACCAACATTAAATTATTTGAATGTGTGGGGGCTATTGTGCAAAAGCCAGAATATTTAATTCATAATTTAGGAAATTAGATTCTAAGACTATGAGTTGTAATTTTCTAGGATATATATAAAGATCTAAGAGATATAGATTTTATTGATTAGATCGCGTCGCTAAATTTATTGAAACCATACGCACACGTTGTTTTCTTCTATGCCAATAAAGTCAGTAGAACCACACAAGAAAGAAATACAGACCTTGAGGAGATTTGGTGCAGTGTCAAACCGTCAACATATGTTAAGCTAAATGCTCTTAATTAATTAAGCATCTTTCCCGGCCCGATGGCTGGTTGTCTTCATCTTTAGTCAATGGCTGCTATGCCGGCCCGATGGCTGGAGTCATCTTGGCATCGACTCACGGATTCGTTTACTCGGGCGACTCAACCTTTATTCATTGGATCATGCGGACTTTGGGCGTGTGCCTATTGGCTATCTCGCGACACTGTCATCGTGGGGTGGCTCGTCTTTAGTAGGTTTGCTTGTCGTGGAGTTCGTGGCCGATTGCAGTTGGTCAAGATTGGGAGGTATGGCTGCAGTGGCTCGGAAAGGAGAGGCGGCAGCACCGGGGGACTTCGATTTGGTGGTGCTTGTTTGGTACCGGTTCCTCGACTCCGAGGAGTAATCCCTAGGTCTGGCCTTAACTGGTTGTATCTGGCAATGGTGGCATTGTTGTCGCTCCCTTGCTGAATGCATTGTCTGGAGTTCGAGAAATTTGCTTTCCAGGGTGAAAACCTATGGTATGTCCTTTGTTGGTTGGATCATGGCAATGGCGGTGCGCGTGCGGGTCGTTTCCTTCTTGAAGGCGTTGCTTTTGGAGGGCTTCGCAGTCCAAGTGTTGCTATGGGGTGGTTGGAACTGAAGCTTATGTTGTGTGTTATAGCTCGCTCCGACATGTTTTGGTGCCATGTCGTTTTCTTTTTTATCTTTTTTTAGGTTGTGTGCATCCTGGCTATGCAGAGGCCGGGAGTGGTCTTAGTTTGATTATATCTTCTCGATGTAATTTTCTAAGATCAATAAAACTTTCTTTATTGAAAAATTAAGCATCTTTCCCAGTTGGGAAGCTACAGCTCGTGGCCAACGACCGCAACCATCTGTATAAATTGACACTACACAGACGCAACCTGTGACTAATTACCCGTCGTCCATCACGTATAAGCACACAGTCACAATAGCGTATAGCATCATGTTCTTCACTGTACGCCGTAGCAAGGCGGAGCTAGTCACACCTTCACGGGCGACCCCGCGGGTGACCAAAACTCTCTCCGACATCGACGACCACGACGAGCTGAGGTACCTGCAGCCCGCCGTCGAGTTCTTCCGTCGCTTTAGCCCCGTCGACGGCAGCACGCCGCCGTCTGACGCCGCCAAGCACTACTACGGAACGGGGTAGGCCAAGCGGCTCGTAAGGCCTGCGCAAGCGGTTTTAGAATCGCTTGCAGGCAACCGCGACTGATGCCCGAGGGGCATCACAAGCGGCTCCCAGAGCCGCTAGTGATGCCCCTCTGCAAGCGGTTCACAGGCCGATGGCGCGGGCGGACCTGTAGGCCACGTGGGGCTCTCTGCAAGCGGTTGGAGCCACGAACCGCTTGCCGAGAGCATCTCCGCAAGCGGTTGAATAATCGCTTGCACAAACGTGCAGTTTAATTGCCACCTTGTTAATTCATTTCGAGGCGGCGAAAATAGATATTTAAATATATATTTGGGCAGGGGATTTTTTTATTTATCGTTTAAATTTAAATACATATATGATGAGCATATAATTAGCGATCACACAAGCTTAAATATATTAGATAATACATGTAATATTGTACACTTTATATACACCGGCCAAATTTACAAAGTTTATAATTAATATACATTGTGCAAAAAGGACCGAAAAGTTTATTCTTTTCTCGCGGTACTCTTCACGATCTGTTAGTTACTATATAAGTAATATTTTGTATTAATCAATTTGCCATCATAGAATAACACATTATCATCATCGTATAACTTCGTATAATGTATGCTATAGGCCCTTGGCCATCTATTTATACTAGAGAAATTACAAAACTCCTACTCAAATTAGAACTACTAATTCTAAACAAACTCCATCTCTAGTACTTCTACTTCAGATAAACCTAGTCCTACTCAAACTAGACAAACTAATATTTCTATATCAAGATTAGAACTAACATGTTCGTGGAGGCGGACGCCGACGTGTCGTTGGAGCAACTCGGCGATCCACCGTTGCCTCCGTTTCCTTGCGTGGAAGAGCTGCTCTGCGACGTGGGTGATACCAGAGCTGTTCTTGGTGCTCCCTTGTTCTTCATGCAGGTATATCTATCCAGTGGGACCCGTTAATTGCACTCCTGTCTACTGTGCATATATACCTCACATATAATTAGTTGTCGATACGATCATTTCGCTACGGAAACAGCTATATATCCGCACCTTCTCATTATTGACGGAGGAGGCGAAAATCACCGGTGATGAGCCCTAACCCGTTCAGTGTCCACTCCGAAAAAAATACCAGCAATAGTATAACTACCCCTAGTGGTACTATGGACAAACCGCGAGGTATACGTAGAACCACTAGTAGTTACTATCGTTGACGTTTGTCATTATTGGCGGTTTTTTAAACTGACCGGTAGTGATAATATCACTGGTCATTTAAAGCCATTTGAACTAAAATTCAAAATCACATAACATTAAAGCCATTTAAAGCTAATACCAATTTACCACAACACATTTGAAGCCAAATTTAGATATCGGATTTAAATAAGATAAAAAATTTACCATATAAAACATTGGTTCAATATGGATAAAAATAAAATAAACCGGTTCAATACCAATAAACATCATATTTACCATATTACTAGCTAGCTAGTCATTTTTTGCCAAGTTGCCTTCAACTAAGCACAATCAACAGAATCAAGTACACTTGAATGTTTATGATATGACATATATATGGCATACCGTATGGAACAAGAACAACCCAACGTCATGCCAAAAGTTATAGATCAGAAAGGAATAGTGCAATGCTTTCTCCGGTTCATGAAAACATGATGTTTAAAATTTGTCCTACATCAAAATTTCAAATTTTATCTACACAAATCTTTCAAACTATTTGGATTTGCCACATGTAAATAACACGTATAGATTCTTCCCAAAAAAATACTTCCATAATATGATTTTTCTAAATTTTTCAAATAAATTGAAATAGTAATGGATGATCAAAGTTACATTTTGAAAACCATACCATTGTCCAAAATAACAAGTTTACACGAACCCAAAGGGAGTAACAATCAACAATTGTACCTAGTTGTGGAGGACCCATGACCTAAGAGCTAGCTAGCAGTTTGAAGAAGTTATATTTGAACACTACGAATGGGGTAGCTAGACGGGTGTGGATTAATTGCTGACTGTTTAAAACGCGATGCGCTGGCTAATTTTCTTTTTTTTTTCCGTGCATTACTCTTGGATATGTTTTCATTGCGCCAGAAACCGGCCGGATCTCATTTGTCTATTTGTTTTCAAAGAAAAGGGAACGCTAAATATAACTAGTCGAACGAAATATGATGAAAATAGTTCCAATAAAACCTGCTGCCTTGGAAAGTACTGCATAATAGTTTGTGGAGATACCCGAGAATAAACCATTGGATAAACCCATATTTTGTCCATAATAAAGTATGTATATGCCAATGCATGTTGTGTTCTGTTAGTTACTATATAAGTAATATTTTGTATTAATCAATTTGCCATCATAGAATAACACATTATCATCAACTTTGGCAAGTTTGGGTTACTGGTCCGCATTTTATTTATAGTAGAGCCAAAATGTATATTATTTACAGTGCCGGCATCTTCAGGTAATTACTAGCTAAACTGCACAACATTATTATAATATTTCTAATTTTTATGTGATTGTCAGTAGGTTACGAGGCTCACATGTGGAGGATTTGTTATTGGACTGCACATATGTCATAACATCGCTGATGGCTTCGGTAGCACCCAGTTCCTCAAAGCTGTAACTGACTTCGGCCGTGGGGAAGGAAGTAAAATCATATTGCCAGTATGGAAAAGGGAGGTTTTCAAAGCACGCATCCCACCGCGCATAAATCCGGCATGCGAATCAATCCGCGACAGATTAGGTGACCCGGCGGATGATGTTATGCTGTCGACGCCCCCTGAAGAAATGGTTGGGCAGTATTTTGTCTTCGGCCCGAAAGAGATAGCTGCTCTCCGAAACCATGCACCTGCCAATCTTGCCCAAGCAGCCACAAGCTTCGAGCTGCTAACTGCAGTGATGTGGCGATGCCGGACAGTGGCACTGGGTTATGAGGATCATCAGCAGGTGAGGTTGTTGTTTTCCATGAATGCCCGTGGAAGATGGAATCGCAGCACGGTAATCCCACAAGGTTTCTATGGTAATGCGCTGTTCTATCCGGCAGTAGAAGCTAGGGTCAGTGAGCTATGCGGGGAACCACTTGGGCACACACTTCAGCTCATCCGGACAGCCAAGAATGAGATGACAAACGATAACATGGACGCAATGGTGGATTTTTTTGCATTATTGCGTAGTCAGCCAAAATTAATTATCGACAGAATGTACGAAGTCAGTGACATAAAATGGGTTGGGCAGGACGAGTTGGATTTTGGATGGGGAAAGCGGGTCACCGGAGGTGTGCCCATGGTTGGGGATATCACAGCAAAGTCTGTAAGCTATCACATGAGGTATAAGAATCCCAGGGGAGAGAACATAATCGCGGTGTCCATGTTGTTGCCAAAACCGGCCATGGAGAAGTTTGGAAAGGAGATCTCATTTTGGCTCTAAAGCAAATTACATCACCAGAAGTCTAGCTTTGGCTGGTGGTTGTGCATCAATAAGTAAACAGTACTTAAGTTAATGCTATGTCACAGGCGCAATATGCATTATTTGTTGAGAGTTTCTTTGTAACATCCCAAATTTCATCAAAATAATAATGATAAAGAAGTATGATTTAACTTATCGTAAATTATCTTGAGTATAATGCTGACTCTTACTCCTAGGTCGTATAAAGCACGATTAAAGTGATATGCAACAATGGAGTATGAGATGGTCGTATAGTCAGGATAGTTCTTTTTTGGGAGAGTGTTCAGAATGGCTGTACTGAATTCTTTGGTCAACATAGGGTGCATTTGGTTACCTGTATGAGATGTTTCCTGTATAGGATGATACAGAATATGTGTCTATCAATGTGTTTTGTTGGGTGAATTGTATCAATTCATCGTGAACGGTGGGATATAGGAAACTGGAATATTCCCTCCATATGTTGTATGGCTCCATTCATTTGATTTGGCTAAACGACGGCGTACAACATTCTTTCACAAGCTTTCACTTCTTCTTAATTATATTTTATTTTGTAATATACCAAATTTAAAGTCAATTTGAATTTCCACTTTAGGTTGGGAAATCTGATTTCAATTTTAATTTTAATTCTTAAATTTTTGACATGGATTTGAATTTTGAATTTTAAAATATGTTTGAATTTAAAAATTTTGATTTGAATTTATAATACTACTTGAATCTTAAATTTCAAATTCAATTTGTGTTTTGAAATTTAATTTAAAATTTAATTTAAAACTTTGTTTGATTTTCAATTGCAAATCGGATTGAATTTTGAAACTAGCTTGAATCTTAAAAGGAAAAATCTAATTTGAGTTTTGAATTTAAAATTTGGATTGAATTTGAATTTTTTTAATTTCAAATTCAAAATTTGATTCGAATTTGAATTCAATCAAAATTTCAAATGTTAAATGTAGTTTGAATTTAAAATTAGATTTGAGTTCAAAAACCAATTTTACTTGATGATATCTGAATACTCTAACATATTCTGTGAACATGATAGATGGAAGGACCAAGAAGCCTAAGGCTCTGTACTGTTTGACCGTTGCACATAGAACAGAAGTTCTGGAGTGGTTTCAAAAGAAGCTAAAATTCCATGATGGGTATGCGTCGAACATAGGTCGCGGTGTCAACATTGCTAAAGGAAAGATACACAGAATGAAAAGCCATGACTATCATATCTTCGTAAGTGATCTCATGCCTATTGTGTTTCGTAGGTACGTACCAGAAGAAGTGTGGATAGCTCTTGCAAAATTGAGTTTCTTCTACAAGACATTATGTGCTAAAGAAATTAAAAGAATCGAAATGGCCAAGCTCAAAGATGATATAGTTGTGCTAGTATGTAAACTTGAAAAAAAAAATATTCCCTTTTTTCAATTCAATTGAGCAGATATTGGTGCATTTACCATACCAACCTAAGTTGGGAGGACTTGTGCAGTACAGGTGGATGTATCATGTGAAGCGTCGGCTAAAAGGGATGCGTGCGAACTTGGAAACATGGCGCGCGTGGAAGATTCGATAGCAGAATCGTACTAAATGCACTAAATGCATGAGATAACCAACCTTTGAAACAAATATTAAGCGAGAGAGCACAATGTTTACATACAAGTACCAAGGTACAACACAGTCTCCACGAAGGTCCAATCTGATCTAAAACTGTTTCTTGGAAAAGGTAATACTGTTGGGAGAAACACAATCCGAGAGTTTGCATGAGAAGAAAGGCTAGTCGCACACTTATACGTGTTCAACAATATGGAGAAAATGGTAAACATGCAAAATCAATTCGATCGAACAGAATGGACAAGTAGTAACAACCCTAATCCGGAGGAGAGAACGAAACTGTTGAAGGAGGGTACTAGAGAGGGACGTCCAAACTTTTTAGTTTGGCTTACAAAGCATGTATGTTTCTTCAGCCTCATTCTTTAATCTTGCAGTGCACCACTTTTTAAATCTTGCAGCCAAGGAGATACTTGAACTAGTTTTCGAAGGAAGTAAAGAACTATCAGTTGTTTTATTTCACTGTGATTTGTTCGATCCTATTAAGGGGGTTGGACGTCGACCTCAGCTAGAAATGGTGGAGGTAAACCACACCTCGAGATTAAAAGGGTACGTATGACCGTTCATCCTTCCGAATCAAGCAGAACAAGTGTACTACTACCGTATCCATGTAGTAAAGTAATAGAAGGTAGTACTAAACACGACGAGCAAGATCTGAAGTCTTGCTGGGTCACGTACAAAGTTCGACGGACTGGATGGTTGGCCACACCGACCTCTGATCACTATCATCAGATAGTACAAAAACAATGCACCTTTGGTGAGATCCATTTGGGTCCCAAAGGCACTTGTGACTAACCTCAAAGGACCCAATCAAATTTAGGTACATAAGACCAAAGCTTAAACTTTGTAGGAATATCTCTTCGGTGACATAAGTTGGGTACTTGACAGCGGTTGCACTCATCATATGATCGGAGATAAGGCAATATTCTCTTAAATTAATTGTTACAATCAACCAAGTGAGCATTACTTTTGGAGATGATGGTAAGGGTGACGTATTTGGTCTTCGTAAGATTGCTATTTCTGAATATTTTTATCTTACAAATGTTTTACTTGTGGATTCATTGAAATACAACCTATTATCGGTATTACAATTTTGTGAAACCGGTTATGATTGTATTTTTACTTGTGATGGTGTGAATGTCATTTGAAGGAGTGATGGTTTAATAGCCGTTAATGGACATTGAAAGGGGAAGCTCTATCTTGTGAACTTCTCCACGGATAGGCCTAACCCTGGGATATGCCTAATGGCTAAATCTAGTATGGGTTGGTTTTGGCATTGCCGACTAGCCCATGTTAGTATGAGAAACCTTCACAAACTCTCGAAAGGCAATCACATCATTGGACTAACAAATATGAAGGTTGGAAAAGACAAGCCATGTAGCGCATGTCAAGCGGGAAAACAAGTTGGAGCACCCATCCTTCAAAGAACGTGATGACCACAACAAGACCTCTACAATGGTTACATATGGACCTCTTTGGACCAATTGCGTACATAACTATAGGAGGTAACAAATATGGTCTTGTTATTGTTGATGTTTTTTTCACGCTTCACGTGTGTATTCTTTTTGCATGATGAATCAGAAGTAAAAGGAATATTAAAGAAATTTATGAGAAGAGCTCAAAACGACTATGAAGTGAAGATCAAGAAGATACGAAGTAATAATGGCAAGGAATTTAAGAACACTGATGTTGAAGAATATCTTGATGAGGAAGGCATTAAACACGAATTCTCGGCTCCCTACTCCCCCAACAAAATGGAGTGGTCGAGAGAAAGAATCGAACTCTCATCGAGATGTCAAGAACCATGTTGAATGAGTATAAGGTATCGGACATATATTGGGTGGAATCCGTGAACACCGTCTGTCACGCTATCAACCGACTCTACCTACACAAGTTACTGAAGAAACTTCATATGAGCTCCTTACCATAACAAGCCAAATATTTGTTACTTTAGAGTTTTTGGCAGTAAGTGCTATATTCTGAATAAGAAGTCTAGAAGCTCTAAGTTTGCTCCTATGGTTGATAAAGGTTTCTTGCTTGGTTATGCATCTAATGCTTACGTCTATCGGGTTTTCAACAATACCACCGGTGTGGCTGAAATCTCGCGTGACGTAACATTTGATGAAACTAACGGTTCTTAAGTAGAGCAGGTTGATCAACATGTGCTAGATGAAGAAGAACTACCGTGTGAGGCTATCAAGAAAATGGCTATCGGTGATGTCAAGCCACAAGAAGGTGTTGAAGACGATGATCCACCCTCTTTATCAACTCAAGCCGAATCTCCAACAACTATCCAAGAAGATGAAAATGATAAATCCAAAGAGAAGTCAAGTGAAAGTGATAATGAAGATCCTACACCACCAAAATGCACACCCACGAGTACACCAAAGTGTTCAACGAGATCATTCCGCCGAAAACATCATCGGTGACATAAACAAGAGAGTAATTACTAGATCTCGTCTTTCACATTTTTGTGCATTTTACTCATTTGTTTTCTCTCTTGAGCCACTCAATATAGATCAAGCTATTAAGGATTCCTATTGAGTTATTGCCATGCAAGAGGAGCTAAATAATTTTACTAGGAATGAAGTGTGGGAGTTGGTGAAAAGACCGAAGTAAAATATCATAGGTATAAAATGGGTCTTCCGCAACAAATAAGATGAACATGGCATAGTGACAAGGAACAAAGCACGATGAACATGGCATAGTGACAAGGAACAAAGCACGGTTAGTTGCACAAGGCTTCACGTAAATCAAAGGTTTGGATTGTGGTGAGACTTACGCTCCTGTAGCAAGAGTAGATGCTATTATAATCTTAATTACTTTTTGCTACTCACTATGATTTTAAGTTGTGAGACAAATGGATGTCAAGAGCGCTTTTTCTAACGGTCCACTTTCCAAACTTGTCTACGTTGAGCAACCACTGGGGTTCGAAGATCCAAAATTTCCAAACCATGTCTATAAACTCAATAAGGCGCTTTATGGGTTGAAACAAGCACCACGTTCATGGTATGAGTGCCTAAAGGAGTTTTTGGTAAGAAAAGGCTTCGAAATGGGTAAATCTGGTCCTACGCTCTTTGCTAAGCTAGTAGATGGTAATATCTTTGTTTGTCAAGTTTATACTGATGATATTATTTTTGGATCTACCATGAGTGCTTTTGCGAGAAGTTTAGTCGTTTAATAACTAAACGTTTTGAGATGTCAATGATGGGAGAGATTAAGTTTTTCCTTGTACTACAGGTGAAACAAACGAAGGAAAAAACATTCATTAGCCAATAAAAGTACGTGAAATATATGCTTAAGAAGTTCGAGATGAGTGACGCTAAGCCAATCAAGACACCTATGCCAACAAATGGACATATTGATTTAAATGTGAATGGTAAGGACGCCGATCAAAAGGTATATCGTTCTATTATTGGCTCTCTCCTTTATCTTTGTTCATCTAGGCCAGATATTGTACTTAGTGTGTGCATGTGTGTAAGATTTCAAGCTGCACCCAAGAATTGTCACTTAGTGGCAGTCAAGAGAATCTTGAGATATTTGATACACACTCTCAACTTTGGTCTTTGGTATCCTAAAGGGTCAAACTTTGACCTATTCGGCTATTCGGATGCGGATTATACCGGTTGTAAAGTGGATAGGAAGAGTACCTCCGGTACTTGCCAATTCCTTGGAAGGTCACTCGTTTCGTGGGCGTCCAAGAAACAACATTCTGTTGCCTATGCACAGCCAAGCTGAATATATTGCTCCGGGACATTGTTGTGCCCACTACTTTGGATGAGGAAATTCTTGAGATATTGTGGCCTTAACCTCAATCACATTCCTCTTTTGTGTGATAATGAGAGTGCCATAATAATAGCCAACAATCCCATTCAACACTCCCAAACCAAACATATCGATATTCGCCACAACTTCGTAAGAGACCACTCAACCAAAGGTGATATCGATATTACCCATGTGAGAACCGAAAACCAACTAGCCGATATTTTTATGAAACCCCTTGACGAGAGAAAATTCTGCGAGTTGCAGAGTGAATTAAATACCATCCTTCAAAGAACGTGATGACCACAACAAGACCTCTACAATGGTTACATATGGACCTCTTTGGACCAATTGCGTACATAACTATAGGAGGTAACAAATATGGTCTTGTTATTGTTGATGTTTTTTTCACGCTTCACGTGTGTATTCTTTTTGCATGATGAATCAGAAGTAAAAGGAATATTAAAGAAATTTATGAGAAGAGCTCAAAACGACTATGAAGTGAAGATCAAGAAGATACGAAGTAATAATGGCAAGGAATTTAAGAACACTGATGTTGAAGAATATCTTGATGAGGAAGGCATTAAACACGAATTCTCGGCTCCCTACTCCCCCAACAAAATGGAGTGGTCGAGAGAAAGAATCGAACTCTCATCGAGATGTCAAGAACCATGTTGAATGAGTATAAGGTATCGGACATATATTGGGTGGAATCCGTGAACACCGTCTGTCACGCTATCAACCGACTCTACCTACACAAGTTACTGAAGAAACTTCATATGAGCTCCTTACCATAACAAGCCAAATATTTGTTACTTTAGAGTTTTTGGCAGTAAGTGCTATATTCTGAATAAGAAGTCTAGAAGCTCTAAGTTTGCTCCTATGGTTGATAAAGGTTTCTTGCTTGGTTATGCATCTAATGCTTACGTCTATCGGGTTTTCAACAATACCACCGGTGTGGCTGAAATCTCGCGTGACGTAACATTTGATGAAACTAACGGTTCTTAAGTAGAGCAGGTTGATCAACATGTGCTAGATGAAGAAGAACTACCGTGTGAGGCTATCAAGAAAATGGCTATCGGTGATGTCAAGCCACAAGAAGGTGTTGAAGACGATGATCCACCCTCTTTATCAACTCAAGCCGAATCTCCAACAACTATCCAAGAAGATGAAAATGATAAATCCAAAGAGAAGTCAAGTGAAAGTGATAATGAAGATCCTACACCACCAAAATGCACATCCACGAGTACACCAAAGTGTTAAACGAGATCATCCCGTCGAAAACATCATTGGTGACATAAACAAGAGAGTAATTACTAGATCTCGTCTTTCACATTTTTGTGCATTTTACTCGTTTGTCTCCTCTCTTGAGCCACTCAATATAGATCAAGCTATCAAGGATTCTAATTGAGTTATTGCCATGCAAGAGGAGCTAAATAACTTTACTAGGAATGAAGTGTGGGAGTTGGTAGAAAGTCCGAAGCAAAATATCATAGGTACAAAATGGGTCTTCCGTAACAAACAAGATGAACATGGCATAGTGACAAGGAACAAAGCACGGTTAGTTGCACAAGGCTTCACGCAAATCGAAGGTTTGGATTGTGGTGAGACTTACGCTCCTGTAGCAAGAGTAGATGCTATTAGAATCTTAATTGCTTTTTGCTACTCACCATGATTTTAAGTTGTGGCAAATGGATGTCAAGAGCGATTTTTTTTAACGGTTCACTTTCTAATCTTGTCTACGTTGAGCAACCCCTGGGGAAGATCCAAAATTTCCAAATTATGTCTATAAACTCAATAAGGCGCTTTATGGGTTGAAGCAAGCACCACGTGCATGGTATGAGTGCCTAAATGAGTTTTTGGTAAGGAAAGGCTTCGAAATGGGTAAATCTGGTCCTACACTCTTTACTAAGCTAGTAGATGGTAATATCTTTGTCTGTCAAGTTTATACTGATGATATTATTTTTCGATCTACCAATGAGTGCTTTTGTGAGAAATTTAGTCGTTTAATGACTAAACGTTTTAAGATGTCAAGGATGGGCGAGATTAAGTTTTTCCTTGTACTACAAGTGAAACAAATGAAGGAAAAAATATTCATTAGCCAATAAAAGTACGTGAAAGATATGCTTAAGAAATTCGAGATGAGCGACGCTAAGCCAATCAAGACACCTATGCCAACAAATGGACATATTGATTTAAATGTGAATGGTAAGGACGTCGATCAAAATGTATATCGTTCTATTGTTGGTACTCTCCTTTATCTTTCTGCATCTAGGCCTGATATTATGCTTAGTTTGTGCATATGTGCAAGATTTCAAGCTGTACTCAAGGATTGTCACTTAGTGGCAGTTAAGAGAATCTTGAGATATTTGAAACACGCTCCCAACTTTGGCATTTGGTACCCTAAAGGGTCAAACTTTGACCTAATCAGCTATTCGGATGTGGATTATGCCGGTTGTAAAGTGGATAGGAAGAGTACCTCCGGTACTTGCCAATTCCTTAGAAGGTCGCTCGTTTCGTGGGCGTCCAAAAAACAACATTCCTTTGCCCTATGCACAGTCGAAGCTGAATATATTGCTGCGAGACTTTGTTGTGCCCAATAACTTTGGATGAGGAAAACCTTGAGAGATTATGACCTTAACCTCAATCACATTCCTCTTTTGTATGATAATGAGAGTGCCATAAAAATAGCCAACAATCCCATTCAACACTTCCGAACCAAACATATCGATATTCGCCACAACTTCGTAAGAGACCACTCAACCAAAGGTGATATCGATATTACCCATGTGAGAACCGAAAACCAACTAGTCGATTTTTTTACCAAACCCCTTGATGAGAGAAAATTCTGCGAGTTGCAGAGTGAATTAAATATCCTTAACTCTCATAATATTGCTTGATCTATTGCACATATTGTTTGGTGATTGAAAATGTTTTTATCTTGTCATCTATTTCACTATAGCTATATAGGTCAATATATAAGAAATTGATTGATTTGGCTCTTTGGATATTCATATCCTATTTATTCACGGGTGACCCAAGTTTAATTGATTGATATGCTTACGGATCATTAATGGGTAAATTCAATTCCTATAACTCCCCTCTATTCTCCCGGAGCGATCTTAACTATCCTCGAAGTATATGGAGTCTAAAACATTCAATTTCAGTAAGAGGGGGATCGGATGTTCCGATCTGCGTCTGAACTTTCGATGTGGTGCAGAAAGGGTCTCGTCGGATGTTCCGACCTGCGTCGGAACTTCTGGGCGACACAGTACAGGTCCCGTCGGATGTTCCGACAGCAGTCGGATGTTCCGGCCCGGTTTCAGCGACTTATTCCTTTAACCGCGTGGGTCCTGTCCTTTTTACCCCCATGGTTTTTACCTTCATCTTTTTACTCCCTCTCTCTCTCTCCACTTGCGGGCGGCGGCGGCGGCGGCAGAGGATGATCCGGCGGCAGCGGAGGCTTGTTCCGACGGTGACGGCGCTTGTGGCTACTTGCTCCTCCATTTCTGCTGCTCCTCTGCACATCTTCCTTCTCCACCATTGAAGGTACAAGCCCCAAATCTTGAAAACCCTAAAACGTGCAATGTGCGCCATTTTAACTCGATTTCGGGGCTAAATATGCTCCTATCTTGTTCGTAGAAGTATTCTCTATCTGTTGATGCCTCGGATTCGTTCTTTTGATGCGAAATGTGACAAACCCTAGTTTGCAGTTGCTGTACCCGTCGGATGTTTCGACATGTGTCGGATGTTCCGATGGGGTACTCACTATCCTCGATCGGGTTTTGTACTTTCCAAACCTCGGTTGCTATACCCAATTTCATCATTGTGCTATTCACATCAAAATTTACCAATTCCAACTACTCGCACTCTGTTTTGTTACAAATTATGGTTTGCTACAGAAAACCCCATCGGATGTTTCCACGTCGATCGGATGTTTCGACATGGGGTGTACTGTGTCGACCATGTTTCTGACAATTCTGAGCATTCTCTTTGCAATTCTTTAATACTACTCTGTTTATCATGCAGATGTCCTCTCAGCATGATCCCAGGGGCAAGGGTGTTGCCAATCCTTCTAAACGGCAAAGAACCACCAGTTCGCTTGTCGTCCTTCCATCTGCCTCGGACAACGAGCATCCCATGGATTATCATGACAGAATTGCTTGATGGAAGAGAGCAAATATCCGTGATCCCATTAGTCCACTGATGGTGAAAACGGCAACCAGGACCTTCACTCATAACACTACCCCAAAGATCCCTGGTTACTATGTTTCGGACATCAGGGAGATTCAACATCGCAGGGTTGAGGATCCTCTGCAATATGAAAAGGAGGAAGGCACTGATCAAAGATTCTGAAATTTCTTTCATCAAGATTTCTATGATGCTGCCTTTGTTTGAAAGAAGAACCTAGTCATGAGAATGCAATTCATTGATTTGGAAGGAATGGCACTGGCAGATTACCCAGTTATCAATGAAGTGATCTCTGCCTGCAATACCATGGGATTGACCAACATCATGAGCTTTCAACACGACTGGAATGATGAAGTGATCTGCTAGTTCTATGCTACGTTGTACTTCGCTGATGACGTAGCTGGCGATATCTTCTAGTTCATGTGCGATGGAGTGTTTTACCACTTCACGACGAAGGAGTTTGAAATCATCTGAAGCTGTCCACCAGAGGCAACATGGAGCAGATCCACAATATGGATGCTCCAAAGAATCATGAGCTGAACTTCCTGTATGATGGACCTATTCCGGCTTAGGCTGGAGCGACCGAAAGCATGAAGCCATTCTATCAAGTGTTCAATCGCCTTCTTCGCAACACTCACTTTCCCAAAAAGGTGATGCTTCACATGTCCTATCATACTCTCGCAACCTTATTTTGAAAATTGGTTTGCAAGAGCGTCCCTTTGATGTGCTGGAGTTCATCTGGGGTGAGATCAAAATCAGTGCTTGCGATCAAAACAGGAGCTGTCCTTATGCCCCTTTTCTGATGAGCATGATCATCCATGCCACTGGTCTCAAGTTTGTGATGGATGTGAAGCACACCCCCTACCTTGCGACCACTCTGGTGATGCTTCTGCGACCCCGCCCATGAGGGGTACTGTTTCTCGTGATAGAGCAGGCCCTTCCACTGCTTCTTGTGATCGAGCGGGACAGTCTTCATCAAGGTCTGGCCTGTCGTCCCCTGGTGGCTCCATCAAGAAAATGCTGAAAGCCATCTTCTGTATGTGTCGCCAGACAAATGATAGAGTCAAGGACACTATTGCATGTGCGTCTTCGCGACAATCGCAAACACATTCAAGACATCAGGAAACATCTTGGCATGCCGTTGTCGTGTGATGATTCTGAGTCTCCCAACACCTCTATTGACACCTACACTCGAGGGTTGTTCGGGATTCCTCCATCCGGTGGCGGCAACGGCGACGATGATGGTGATGATGAAGTCGTCACTGGTAGTGTTGTTGGTGGCAGCTCCAGCAACAGCGATCCGGAGTGGATTGAGTAGTCTCCTCGTTGTTTCTCTCTCTTTTTGGCGTCTTGATGCCAAAGGGGGAGAAAAGCTTATCTGTTATCGTCTATTCCTTCGCTGATTCTTCTATGTGAAACTTGGATGCTTATTTATGTCTATGTGCAAAACTATGTTCTATGTTTTTAAATTTAAGTGTCAGACTTTGTATATCATTCTCAGCTATATACTTGTTCATAATTCTTTTATTTTATAATCTCATGTGAGCTATAATTGTTGTCATCAATACACCAAAAAGGGGGAGATTGAAAGTGCATCTAGGCCCCAAGTAGGTTTTGGTGATTTATGATTAACAATTATAGGGCTAATGCTGTTAATGATGAGATATACACAGGTTAAAAGTGGTGGAGTAACCCTCAAATTTTTATAGATTAAAGATGGTATCAGGACTATTTAGTCGCAAATTGTAAATCTTTATTTCTTGAGTCTAGGCATGCCGTACTATAAAGGTGGATGCTATGGAGAAGCATATAAAGGTTCCTAAGTGATCAAAATAGATATCTCAAAATTTATGTGAGTTTTCTACTCAAAATACCCTTTATACAGAACCTACACCATCAAAACATCTGACGTGGGTCGGAAAATCCGATGGTGAATCCAGCCTGCCTGCTTAAAACGCTATCCATTGAACACCCCATCGGAACATCCGACGTGGGTCGGAACATCCGATGGCTGTCGGAACATCCGATGTGGGTCGGAACATCCAATGCGGGATCTTCTGCAGCAACGGCTATTTTTCAACATTCCCTATTTAAAGCCCTCATCTAATACCTGCCAAAGGTTACACATTCTGATTACACTCTGATTTGAGCCTAATGCTTCTTCTTCATCATCTCTCAATGAACACAAGACTTTCTCTCTCTTGTTCATCTTGTGAGATCTAGATCTAGGGAGATCAAGGCACCCAAAGTGCTCCACGAATTAGAGGCATCCAATTCTTGAGCACTTAGCGATTCCTAATTTCTTCATCGCATTTGTTACTCTTGGAGGCTTGAAGGGCTCCTAGACAGCTAGCTATTACCAGTGAGCCGCCGAGCTTTGTGTGGTGTGCCTCCGAAGTTTGTGAAGGTGTGATTCCGCCTCTGCAAGGACAAGGTTTCATCTAGTGGACACCGGTGAGTACGGTTGTGCATCCCTGGGAAGGGATTAGGGTCTAGGTGATCCGGGCTTTGTGCCTTCCCTAACGGTGAGTAGGATATCCCTTCAAAGATCCGAACATCGGTATACAAAATCGTCGTGTTCTTCGTCTTGGTCTTAAGTATTTGTTTTACTATTGGTTTTTGACTTGTTCTGAATATTTTTGAGTAGATCTAAACTTGGTTTTGCAGGAAATCAGTTTTTACCGCAGGTTTTCGTCGTTTCCAGATCAGCCTGGATCGAAACATCCGACTTACATAGGAACATCCGACCCAGATCAGAACATCCGACGCAAGGCTCTCTGGACCAGATCGGAACATCCGACCTACATCGGAACATCCGACGTGCTAGTTACTGTTTTGAGTTTATAAATTCTGCAATTTTGTTTTATGCGCCTATTCGCCCCTCTAGGCGGCATATCGATCCTTTCAAGGGTACACCTGGTTCTGGCCGTGAGGACACACACCTTTCCGACCAAGAGCTAGCATTTTTGGAGGAGTCTGGGGCTGTATAGGAGAACACCCCAGGATCTAGCCAGGCTGGGGATACTCGGGCTCAGAAGAAGAAGAGGTGTCCTAACAAAATGCCAATGGCACCAAGAAATCCTGTTGATAGGATTGTGAACGAGATCGACGAGGATAGGTAATTATTTAATCAATCTTATAATCATTGCATCCTACTAACTTCCTTTTATTTTATGTAGCAACTTGTCATGTGTCAATCCCCGGAGGGACCATACCCTGCCAGGTCCTGCGGTTGGCATCCTTATACAGCAATACTATCCTGGGATGGTTGGAGAGGAGGGTCCAGCTTACTCCTGGGATGACTACAAGGTTGCCGAGCACGGTGACAGCACCGTCGCCGAGGAGATCAAGCGGGAGTTCTGGGTGAGCTTCAAGTCATCTCAATTTCAGTATTTTGCAAAAGTATTTGTTGACATGACTGAATCCCTTTTTTACAACTTAGGTACCGTCGTGCTGGGCTGGAGGAGGCAGACTTCGACTCGGTCGGACAGAAGTGCCAAGCAAAAGGTGCAAGATCTGATGTTGGGGGCACGAATCTCGGCGGTCAAGGACTTCTACAGGTATCACCTAATATATTCTTATTTCCCCTTTCATTTTCTAATGCATTATCATAAATTGGTTATGAAATTGTTAGGAGAGAGCACGGTGAGAGAATCGACAGCTCTTTAGCTCGTACGAAGTACCTCACAGCTCCGCAGTACCAAACTGTTCGACCAGATTGGGCCTCGAACGTTCCGAATGCCTGGGATGCCTTGGCACGCCACTGGGTTAGCCAGAAGTTCCGTGAGAGGTACGAGACGGCCAAGAAGAACCGAGCTGCTAAAGAGAGCAGCACTACCGTCGGCAAGATGTCCTTCAGGCAGCTTATGAAGAAAATGGTAATCTCTATGTTTTCTATTTGCATCTTTATTTTTACAAACCAACCAATATATTGCATTACTTGTACGTTGTTGGCCATCATGACCAGACAACTGCTTCCTTGGCTACAGGTGTTCTAGAGGGGACACTCCTCGCAAAACAAGGATGGTTCCAAGGGGCCCGTGGACCCCGTTGCTGCCGAGCGAGAGGTACGTAACACGTTTATACCCAATTTCAACCGTATTCTACTTTTGCGATCATGCATTCTGAATCTTCACTTCAATGTACACACGCTACAAAGAGGCTTACGCCGAAAAGCACGGTGAAGGCAAAAACCCAGAGGCGGAGCCACTAGACCCATTGCTCATACATTAGAATATGGGTGGGAAGGCTCATGCGAGGCTCGCTCTCGGCCAGGATCATCTGACGTAGTGTTCGGTAATGTGCATGCACTAACTCAATTCAAATTTTCTAAGTATTAACGATACTTTGTAGTTCTAAGGATTACATGCCCGCCGTGCGGGCTAGCCACACACAGACTGAGAGCCGACGCGCCTTTGAGCTGAGACTCTAGCAAGAGAGGGAGGATAATAGGCAGATGATGCAGGCAAAGCGGGAGAGCCTGAGGACGGCGAGGGAGGCCCGAAAGAGGCAGGAGGAGGAGATTGCTCGGCAGCGAGTTGAATTTGAGGTTAGGTTTGCTTTTTTGGAGAGCTTATCTCGACTGGCTGGGGTATTGTCTCTAAATTTGAAATTTTCATACACATGCAAATTTGTATTAAATTCATATCTGACATGAACATTCTTGGCTGAACCAAGCGGTACAAGTGGCAGTTAGGGCTTTTACGGGGGTTGGCCACCGTATCGAAGTGGATACGGGGCACCACATCCCTACCAGAGCTACTACGGGGCCCTACCACTCCTACCGGGTGGCCAAGGTCCGTACGATGCACCGCCTCCCCCGCAAGGACTGTACGGTGGCCCGACTCAGGTTGGACCCTCCTGGCTCACCGATGTGTCGCCTCCCTCTGTGCCGTGAAGTTCACCCAACGCCGCTTAACCGGAACCTTGCACATATATACAAAACATATGTTTATCAATTCGTCATTTTTAAACGGTTTGCAACATGAATTAACATGAGTTAATGACTTACCGCCTCCGTAACGTACGGCAAGTCACCCTGTGAGCAAATTAGGCCCACGTAATCACTTGGTGGAGCAGTCTGGCGCCATAGGTCATGCAGCTAGGGAGTCGAAGTCCCGTATCCACTGCGAAACTGTGGCGGACCCCGTAGAAGGCCGGACCACCAGCGGTACCACTTGGGCCAGCATAAAAATTTATTTACATGTACCATGTGTATTAAATTGTAATAAACGACATGTGGATGGACATTATAGGTTTTAGGACATTACCCCGCCCAATTGTGAGAGACTCTAGATAGGCGAACCTGTGCTCGAACTCCGCTCGCTACCTCGCCATCTCTGTCTCTTGCCTTTGCCTTGCTTCCTCGTGGTTCCTTAGGCTCTCCGTATTCGCCTGCAGCAACTGCCTGTTCTCCTCCATGACCTTGTCCCTCTCCTCCCTCCCCTGTTGCCTCTCCCTCTCCATCCGGGCCTCGAAGGTGCGTCGGCTCTCCGTTTGCGAGTGGTCGGCTATCACCTCTGGCATGTAATCCTCCGACCAGCAACAAACCGGTGTTAGTAGCTACAAAATAGCACCTGAGCTGACTCGTACATAAATAAGACAGTATCCTATCTCAGGTAGTCCTATCCGACGGCTAGCCTCCCATGGGCCTTCCTACCCATAGCCTGGTGTATGACTATTAGGTCAAGTGGCTCCTCCTCTAGGTCCTTGTCTTATCCATGCTTCTCAGGGTAAGCCTCTTTGTAGCGTGCCTGCAATGAAGTGAATATGAGTTAGATTGTACGAATGTGTAAGAAGCATAAGTTGATGAATTAGTGCGTAGCTCATTATCAACACGTACTCATCCACGTATATTAGCTAATCACACGACAAACATTTAAGTCATTATCAATAGTCATCATCAACAGATTAATATATAGTTAACATTCTTCTAAATTTTAAACTAAATTTCCTATTTTGAAATTTTTTTATATTTTAATATATTAATTAATATAAATCATGCTTATGTTATAATTAGTCTCGACTAAACATTAGTAGTTGTCGATAATACACTACCAACAATTAAAAAAAGCCCGAAAAATACCTCGACGTTGGTGCGGAAGACGATGACGGTGGTGACGGAGGCTAGTGGCTGCAGGGAGAGTATACGGCGGTGGGCAGTGGCGAACGGTGGGGCGGGGCAGCAGCGGTGGCAGTAGGTAATGGCGGTGACAGGGTGGCGGTGGACAGTGGCGAGGCGGCGGCACTGGGCGGGCCGGCGCGACGGCGAGGCGCTGGGGTGGGGTGGGGCGGCGCGACGAGGCAGGGCGGCGTGGGTCGGCAGCGCGACGGGGCCAACCTGGGCAGCGCGGCGGTGTGGCAGTGCAGCGGCGAGGACAAAGGGCTCGGGGACTTGGGCAAAAAAAACCAAGTCCCCTAGCCCTTGCCCCAGATCTAAACCATGGCAATGTCGACGGCCACAGAAAAGCCGTCGACACTGCATAGGTAACGGGTGAGTCCTATGCTCTTGTCTCAACAGCCTGTTGACAGCCGTCGAGACAACTGGTGATTCCTATGCCTAGGCTCGACTGCTGTCATCAGGCCGTCGAGACAATTCTTCTCCGGGATTAGTCTCGACGGCTATGAATGGCCGTCGAGATAGCGCTTCGATCATACTCAGCGGTTTCTTGCCTGGCTATCGACATAGTCGTCGTGGGAAGCTTTCTCGACGGCCACTGTGAAAGTCATCGAGATAGATACTGACGATCGGCATTTGTTGACTACCGTCGAGGTAGACAGCTTCGTGGTTGGCCATCAAGATAATAACCTGTCTCGAGGGCAAAACCATCTGAAGGGCTTAAATGGTCAACCATCTCCATTTCCAATTTTAAAATTTCAAAAAATTCATTTCAAATGTTCAAACCATTATGTGTTGTTTATTACATGAAATTACAAGTATGGCGAAATTTATTTTTGAGCTTCCGATGTGGTGACTCCTTTGTAAACTAAAGCTCTCCGAATAATTTGAGCTAGAAGTTTACTATTTCATGTGTTTGCCATGGTCAATCACCACGTTTGAATTTAAATTAAATGCACTTATAAGTTTAAAATTATGTATTGTTCAATATTCAGCAAACGATAACCTCATCCAATAAAAAATATTAATCTTTTGAATTTTGAAAATTAAATATTGAAATTCAAACATTACTTTAGTACATTTTAAAGCTATGTCGGATATTATTTAATTGTAACATAACAAAAAAAGCATAGCAATTATAAAAATTATAAACACCACATTCGTAGTATTTAATCTCATATCACAACAAATTCAAACAAATTTGAAATGAAATTTATACCACAACAAAATAAAAAAAAACAACATTAACTTGATAATAAGGTGTCTTAACGGCCATGTCTCGACCGTAGAAATAGATTGTCCAGTGCAGTATGTGACGACAGTCTAACGTTTGGCGGTTGAGAGACGTACACGCCGTCGTGCCAGGACCGTTTCCGCGGGGACACCTCCAGGCAGTCTCGACCCTCGACGGTTTTGTAGTGGCCGTCGATACTAATGGATATGTATCAACGGCTTCATGTTTGCTGTCGAGACTACAACTGGCAGTTGTCTCTATTTTTGATTCCTGTAGTAACCCCCACGTCCACGGACCACCTCCAGATTCTCCGGATCAAGCTCTACCACACCACAGCGGCTCTACAAAATTGGAATCAGAACAATATCGACGACACCAAGCTACAACTAGCCATTGGTTTGAAGTAATTCGCCTACTCGACATGGCCTTGGAGAGTCGCCCGCTGTCTCGCCAGAAAATCTCACTACGACGGCGCTCAAGGTCCGTGTTCTGGGCCTAGCTCAAGTTCGGAGACGCCAATACAAGATATTTTCACATTCGGGCAAACTCGCGGCACCGCAAAAACTAGATCCACACTCTACTCACTAACAGTGGGCTCCTGACCAACCACGATGAGATGGCTGATTCCATTCACCATCATTTTAGTTCCATCTTTGGGGCGTTGCATGCTACCAAAACCGACTCCACCTTCAACTTCAACAAGAGCAATTTCGGCCTCCCAGCGGCCAACCTTTCGTCCCTCGAGGCGTCCCTCTCCCTTCAAGAACTCCACGACACCCTGATGGCAATGCCTAATAATAAAGCTTCCGGACCAGGTGGTTTCACCTGGATCTTCTTAAAGTTTTGCTATGATTTCATCCGTTTTAATCTTCTTACGGCCCTGAAATGCCTTTTCACTCATAGTCGCACTGCACCACAAAGTCTCAACTCTAACACGATTGGCCTCATCCCAAAAAAAAAAAATTTACCATCTCAGCCTCGAACTTTTGACCAATCAGCCCTATCCATAGCTTTGGAAAGCATTTCACTAAAATTCTTTTCACTCGTCTAGGCAGTTTCATAGATGAGGTGATATCCCCCTGTTAGAGTGCCTTTATAAAAAATCGCTACATCCAATATATATAAACTTATCCATAGATCCGGCACATCGGCCCTCCTACTGAAGCTAGACCTACAAAATGCATTTGACTCAGTTTCTTGGTCCTATCTTCTAGACATCCTTCGCGTTCGGGGCTTTGGCGATGAGTGGAGGAATTGAATCTCATTCTCATTGTGGTCCTCCTACTCCCAAATCCTACTCAACGGCTACCTGGGCCCATTCATCATCCACCGTAAAGGGCTCTGCCAGGGGGACTCGTTGTCCCCCTTCCTATTCAACCTAGCAATTGAACCACTGCAACGCCTTTTGCACATCGCCATTGAGGAGGGGGTACTTTCCCTACTTCGAGGCATCCTGACCAATCTACATATCTAGCTCTATTCCGACGATGATGCAATCTTTGTGGCCCCGACCAAGGAAGAGATCTTGACGCTGGCCCAGATCCTACAGACATTCGGTGCAATCTTTGGCCTCCACAGCAACGTCAAAAGAGTCAGGTCGTGCCTATCAACTACGAGGGCCTTGACCTCGACGACATTCTCGCCGACCTACCCGCGCGACGAACGTACTTCCCCATCACGTACCTCAGCCTCCCACTTACCATCGAAAAGCTAAAGCACATCGACTTGCAACCTCTAATCGACAAGATCGCTGGTTGTCTGGCCGGCTGGTGAGGGGCAAGATGTCAAAATGGGGTAGAGTCACCATGCTAAAATAGGTTTTCTCGGCCCTACCGTCCTACACCCTATCAATGATCTCCCCGCCTACCTCGGTACTTCAAAAAATCGACAAACTGAGTCGTGCCTGCTTTCGGCGCGGAAATGACAATATTGTGGCTGATGGGTGTTGTGTCGAATGGAAACTTGTCTGCTCCACGGTTACCCTTGGGGGGCTCGGGGGGCTCAACCTGAAGAATTTTGCTCACGCCCTACAGTTGTGTTTCCTTTGGCTAGCTAAATCCAGCTCTCCCAGATCGTGCCTCGTCTTGCTAGATAGGGTGGACCCTACTGATGCAACACTTTTTAGAGCGGGCACTAAGCTGGTTCTTTAAAATGGCGCCAGCTTCCTCTTCTGATCCGACACTTGGCTCTTTCTGCAATATACAAAGGAAGTGACCCTCGAACTTTTTGCGGCATCTGCACGTAAAAACCACACAGTTGCTCAGGCCCTACTGTTGGACTTACGACGGAATTTCGCCCCCAACCTCGTCGTCGAGCTGGTCTCCCTCTGACAAAAGATCACCCGTGATGCGCTCCATCGAATCCACCAAGACCGTGTCGTTTGGCGTTTCTCCGCAGATGAGAACTTCTTTGTCCTTTGAGCGTATCGCATGCAATTCGCTGTAAGGACATCTTCGACGACGCTAACACTAATATGGAACTAGTGGGTGTACTCCAAATGCAAGTTCTTTGTTTGGGCAATGTTTTAATGAGGGTCATGATTGCTGACGCCCTCATGCGTCGGGGACTGCGGAAAAACTACTTCTGTGTCATTTGCCTTAGATGTCTAGGGACCCTGGAACATATTTTTTCGAGTGCCCCTTCTCCTCCCACATTTGGGATCTCCTGTCTTGCAGGCTCAACACCCCAAGTCTACTCCACTCCGCGTGGACCCACACTGATGATCTCAGTGCCCGGTAGGCCGAGGACATCCCGCAACCCCCTAAGCTTTCCCTAGTCTAGGATCTGTCGTGCTACCAATCTTATGGCATTTCTGACTAAAAAGGAACAATCGCATTTTCAACTCGAATGAGTTGACATCGATAACCTTTTTCGATTTGCTCCTGTAGATCCTACGCCTTTTGAGGGGACAGGAGCCCGTTTTGTAATAAGTTATATTACTTATCAGGACCAGCGTCCACGCCCATTAATTAATAAGCAAAATAAACAGTATATCCACTTGTTCTATTGGTCATAACATTGTAACATATCAAACCTAATAACCACTTGCACGTAAACCAGGCATGAGTGTTTTTTATGTAATACTGCAAATTAATGTTGACGCGTATTCTATGCGTCAATTGCTATCCCCTGCATAGGGATGGGCAGCTAATTGGGAGCAGGAACTGATGTGTTGCGAATCTATTCTATATTACAAAGCGCCTAACCGGCTGCCTCCCGGATTAGCCACGTCACGCGAAAATCTTGGCCGTTTGTTCTGATAGGATGGACACGTTGCAGCAGGTCCGACCGCGCCCCGCATATAAAACGAACATATGAAAAAACTGTGCGGGCCAGGCGACGAGGCGGGTGCTTCGGCCAGTTGGTTAGCTGCGGTAGGAAATGTTCATGCGGTCTGCGGTTCGAATCCAGCCTCTTGCACGTTTCTCCTATTTTTCCCAGCGCGCGCAGCTGTCCGCGTCGGAGCCAGCTCGCAGCACAGCTCCCTGCCACGTACTCCCTGACACGCTCTCTCTCTACTCCTCTCTCTATCTCAGCGAACTTTATTCTTTCTTCCATTCTATTCCCAGCCAGCATCCCCTTTTTTTTTTCCCATTTTCTATTTTTCTTGCAGCACGTCACAAGGAAAACAAAACAAAATCAAAGACCTCAAAAATTGAACCATGAAAAAAAAACATACATACAAAGTTATTTTTATCTCAGGTTTAGAATTTTCTTTCCCCACATTTCCCATTTCTTTTTTGCAGGTCATAAAAAATCAAAAAATTGAAGAGCATAAAAAATTACAACCATGCTTGCACAAAAAACGTACAGGAAAAATCCAAAACAAATTTAAAATTACAAAGAAATCAAGATAAGGGTACATAAATAAATTTAAGTGATACAGATGTTACATTATATGAAATGAATTAAGACATAACAGAAACAAAAAAACTTTGAAAAATATAATCACGTAAAAAAGTACATATGTACAAAGTCATTTTTATCTTTTTAAAGTTATCCTTCTCCCATGTTCATTCTTTTTTTGTCACAAAAAAACCTAAAAGATGAAAGACTCAAAAAATGGAACCGCACAAAGAACGTTCCGGGAAAAATCCAAAATAAATAAACCAAAAAAACATGACAAGGGACCATTGATTAATTGAAGTATTAAAAATGTGAAATTCAACGAAATGAATTATGAAATAATAGGAAAAAAATAAACTTCAAAAAAATATAACTATAGCTAAAAGCATACAAATCATAATTCCGCGTGGATGTCCATAAAAAAATTATCCATTTTCTTTAAAAAAAATCAGATTCACAAATAATTGAATTAGAAAATAATTTATTCTCCCCTCATTTTAACTTTTGTGGCCAACAAAAAATCTGGGAAAAAATTTATAAAAATGTAACCGTAATATCATGATAATGGCCCATAAAAAGATTTATCCAATAAAAAATAAATTCTTTTAAAAAAAGAAATAACGGGAATAAAAAACAAAACCAATGCCTGACTTTCTTTACACAAAATCACGCACGCTTGTACCTTACAGAAGTTATGTAACACGTCGCAGACGCGTCAACTTTGCTAGTATTTATAAAGAACGCCGGTTCTTCGAGTCTATCGCCTGTCGGTTCCGAAATGTTCCTAAAGAATGCCGCACGTGGGATTCCAGTAGACAAATTTTTTCCCCCCGATTAGTGGACATCCGACGTACCGGAAATTATATATTTAGATTATCACTTCAGCATGCTGTTTAATTAATTAACTGCATTGGTAATGCACGAGTACGGGTGGTTGACTGGTTGAGGAATCTAGATCCTCACCTGAGTGAGTGATCGATGAGGATACACTGAGATTTCGGAGTTGATGTTCAATTCATAATTATTTTGTCCTGAGCGAGCGAGCTAGCTGGTATGCTACAGGGTCCCGGTCACTTAATGCTTTAATTAATGGGCATTGGTAATGCCTGCGGAGGTGGACTGGTCAAGGAATATATATACTCACATGAGTGAGTGATCGATGACGATGTGGATACTTTGAGATTTGTCAGTTGATGGTTAATTTACAATTATTATGTCCTGAGCGATGGCAGGATCTCTGGCACTTGATGGTCAATTAAGTTCATTAATAAATCAATGGCAAACATTTGATGCTGAATTAAGTTCATTACTAAATCAACGGTAACGTACGAAACTCAATTCTGAGGAATATAAACCTCAGGTGTCGGTGAACCGGTAAAAAAGGTGTTCTTCCCTTCTATCAATGTCATGGGGATTTAGATTCTCACCTTGTCTTAAGTGGTTGAGAGGATGAACAGCTTTGACAAGATTTCATCCAGCTCTTGTCCGTTTAGGAAAAATGTCAGAGTATTTTGAAAAAAATTTAAATAACGCTCAAAGCTTCTTCAAATGGTACTATCGACTCTCTAGTCACTCATGTTGTATTTCGTAATAACTTCGTATAGCATACATTATACGAAGTTATACGAACTACTTCCGTACCACTACGCGCAGATCGATTGAACCGGCTTCATCGACTCATCTTCCGCTGCACTGCGCGTCGTGAGGTAACTCGATCTGTGGTCAATTACTTGCAGGGGGTCCTGGGTCTCGGCGGTAGAATTTTGATTCTGTGCTAGCGTAGCGTCCGCGTTTCCCTTCACTACTTAATAACAACTGGTTGTTGGACTTACGACGGAATTTCGCCCCCAACCTCGTCGTGGAGCTGGTCTCCCTCTGACAAAAGATCAACCGTGATGCGCTCCATCGAATCCACCAAGACCGTGTCGTTTGGCGTTTCTCCGCAGATGAGAACTTCTTTGTCTGTTGAGCGTATCGCATGCAATTCGCTGTAAGGACATCTTCGACGACGCTAACACTAATATGGAACCAGTGGGCGCACTCGAAATGCAAGTTCTTTGTTTGGACAGTGTTTTAATGAGGGTCATGATTGCTGATGCCCTCATGCGTCGGGGACTGCCGAACAACTACTTCTGTGTCATTTGCCTTAGATATCTAGGGATTCTGGAACATATTTGTTCAAGTGCCCCTGCTCCTCCCACATTTGGGACCTCCTATCTTGCAGGCTCAACACCCAAGTCTACTCCTCTCCGCGTGGACCCACACTGATGATCTCAGCGCCCGGTATGCCGAGGACATCCTGCAACCCCCAAGCTTTCCCTGGTCTAGGATCTGTAGTGCTACCAATCTTATGGCCTCTCTGACTAAAAAGGAACAATCGCATTTTCAACTCGAATGAGTTGACGCCGATAACCTGTTTCGATTTGCTCATGTAGATCCTACGCCTTTTGAGGGGGACAGGAGCCCGTTTTGTAATAAGTTATATTACTTATCAGGACCAGCGTCCACGCCCATTAATTAATAAGCAAAATAAACAGTATATCCACTTGTTCTATTGGTCATAACATTGTAACATATCAAACCTAATAACCACTTGCACGTAAACCAGGCATGAGTGTTTTTTATGTAATACTGCAAATTAATGTTGACGCGTATTCTATGCGTCAATTGCTATCCCCTGCATAGGGATGGGCAGCTAATTGGGAGCAGGAACTGATATGTTGCGAATATTTATAAAGAACGCCGGTTCTTCGAGTCTATCGCCTCTCGGTTCCGAAATCTTCCTAAAGAATGCCGCACATGGGATTCCAGTAGACAAATTTTTTTCCTCCGATTGGTGGACGTCCGACGTACTGGAAATTATATATTTAGATTATCACTTCAGCATGGTGTTCAATTAATTAACTGCATTGATAGATGCACTAGTACGCCAGTTCTTCGAATCTTATCGCCTGTCGGTTCCAAAATCTTTCTAAAGAATGCCGCACGTGGGATTCCAGTAGACCAATTTTTTTTTCCCCGATTGGTGGACGTGCGACGTACCGGAAATTATATATTTAGTTTATCACTTCAGCATGGTGTTCAAATAATTAACTGCATTGGTAATGCACAAGTACTGGTGGTTGACTGGTTGAGGAATCTAGATCCTCACCTGAGTGAGTGATCGTTGAGGATACACTGAGATTTTGGAGTTGATGTTCAATTTACAATTATTATGTCCTGAGCGAGCGAGCTAGATGGTATGCTACAGTGTCCCGGTCACTTAATGCTTTAATTAACTGGCATTGGTAATGCCTGCGGAGGTGGACTGGTCGAGGAATATATATACTCACATGAGTGAGTGATCGAGGACGATGTGGATACTTTGAGATTTGTCCGTTGATGGTTAATTTACAATTATTATGTCCTGAGCGAGGGCAGGATCTCTGGCACTTGATGGTCAATTAAGTTCATTAATAAATCAATGGCAAACATTTGATGCTGAATTAAGTTCATTACTAAATCAACGGTAACGTACGAAACTCAATTCTGAGGAATATAAACCTCAGGTGTCGGTGAACCGGTAAAAAAGGTGTTCTTCCCTTCTCTCAAATTCTTGGGGATTTAGATTCTCACCTTGTCTTAAGTGGTTAAGAGGATGAACAGCTTTGACAAGATTTCATCCAGCTCTTGTCCGTTTAGGAAAAATGTCAGAGTATTTTGAAAAAAATTTAAATAACGCTCAAAGCTTCTTCAAATGGTACTATCGACTCTCTAGTCACTCATGTTGTATTTATATCCTCACCAGGCTTTTAGCCTATCTTTTTCCTACACTACATGATTTTGTGGGGCTTTAGGTTGGGCAAGAGGAAGGCTAACCTCTGTTGCATATTTTGGCAAGTCAAACCTAGCTTAGTGAAGATTGTGCCATTTCAAATCCCGATCATAGGAGAGATAAAGTTCTGGGTGAGGGAGAAAATGGACTCACACCAAAGGAATAAAGACAAACACAGGTACAAGGATATGTGATACTAATGAGTAGAACACAACAGATCTTGTGTTTGTGGATGAATGGTCTTTATTGAACTCCTTTATCGAAATATCCCTTTGTGAAAATTTTCTTTTTGTGAGACTTGGAGCTATCTTTTTCCATGCATTTTTTAAAAGGAATTCGGATGAAATTGGAGTATTTTGATAGAACATTAGTATAGGGCATACGATTAGGATATATATCGCCGACGAGCTTGTTGCCACTACGCCAGCAGATGGAAAACAAGAGCGACAAGAAGGCATGAACCCTCATGCTAAGCCATTCAAGACATCATCAATGGAGTTTCAGCGAGTTATTTCCATGCATGTTCCAAAAAGTCGCCGACCACCGGGCTCAAGCCAAGAGGACGTCCAAGTCCATGCAAAGTTCGGTTCAGTCCTCACGGAGTGTCGACCATCAAACGAATATCAAGGTCACATATGACGTCCAAATGAAGTAAATAAGGACTCTTCGCGAAGCATACAAGATAAGCTTTCTAACGGATATGACGATGCCACTAAATCGTATCTACAGAAATGGAATCGTCCAAATACGAAGATGAACAGAATTGACCCGATGCTGCGTCGCCATATTTTTGGGCCTTTGTTTAGTTGATTTCGTCACGGTTGTGGGAGATATCGCATTGTTCTTCATGTGTCGGCGAGACCAACAAGACCAACTTTCTGAACCCCAATTGGTATTTATCTACATTCGAAATTATGATTGTTTATCTTGTGTTTTTGCTCGTTACTCGGTTGTTTGTAGGAACCGTCCTTCGTGTATAGGTCGATCGCGCCTCTGGTTCGGTCGATTATAATTGTCGTGGTGGTTTAGCAACAGCAGGGATTTTCAGTTCCTTTTGAGGTTGGAAGCCGGATCGTTTGGGTCTTTGTGACACCAACTGAATTATCCTTGTCGTCTCTTATCAGAAGGCTGGGACCCGCGTCCGCGCCCATCAATTAATAAGCAAAATAAACGGTATATCCACTTGTTCTTTTGATCCATACTTAGTAACATATCAAACCTACTAACCACTTGCTCGTAAACCGGCCATGAGTATTTTTTAACTAATACTGCAAATTAATGTTGCCGTGTATTCTATGCGTCAATTGCTAACCTCTGCATAGGGATGGGCAGCTAATATTTATAAAGAACGCCGGTTCTTCAAGTCTTATCGCCTGTCGGTTCCAAAATCTTTCTAAAGAATGCCGCACATGTGATTCCAGTAGATCAAAAAAAATTTCCCCGATTGGTGGACGTGCGACGTACCGGAAATTATATATTTAGTTTATCACTTCAGCATGGTGTTCAAAGAATTAACTGCATTGGTAAATGCACTAGTACGGGTGGTTGACTGGTTGAGGAATCTAGATCCTCACATGAGTGATCGATGAGGATACATTGAGATTTTGGAGTTGATGGTCAATTTACAATTATTATGTCCTGAGCGAGCGAGCTACTAGCTGGTATGCTACAGCGTCCCGGTCACTTAATGCTTTAATTAACGGGCATTGGTAATGCATGCGGAGGTGGACTGGTCGAGGAATATATCTACTCACTTGAGTGACTGATCGATGACGATGTGGATACTTTGAGATTTGTCAGTTGATGGTTAATTTACAATTTTTATGTCCTGAGCGAGGGTAGAGTCTCTGTCACTTGATGGTTAATTAAGTTCATTAATAAATCGAAGGTAAACATTTTATGCTCAATTAAGTTCATTACTAAATCAACGGTAACGAACGCGAACTCAATTATGAGGAATATAAACCTCAGGTGTCGGTGAACCGGTAAAATAGGTGTTCTTCCCTTCTCTCAAAATCATGGGGATTTAGATTCTCACCTTGTCTTAAGTGGTTGAGGGGATGAACAGCTTTGACAAGATTTCATCCAGCTCTTGTCCGTTTAGGAAAAAACTCGGAGTATTTTGAAAAATTTTAAATAACGCTCAAAGTTTCTTCAAATGGTACTATCGACTCTCTAGTCACTCATGTTGTATTTATATCCTCACCAGGCTTTTAGCCTTTCTTTTTCCTACACTACATGATTTTGCGGAGCTTTCGGTAGGGGAAGAGGAAGGCTAACCTCTGTTGCATATTTTGCCAAGTCAAAACCTAGCCTGGTGAAGATTGTGCCATTTCGAATCCCGATCATAGGAGAGATAATGTTCTAGGTGAGGGAGAAAATGGACTCACACCAAAGGAATAAAGATAAACACAAGTACAAGGATATATGGTACTAATGAGTACAACACAACATATCTTGTGTTTGTGGAAGAATGGTATTTATTAAACTTGAAAGAGGATCCTAAGGCCTAGAGGGGGGTGAATAGGCAATTTTAATTTTCTTTTGATTATTCTCAATTATCCCTGTGTGAAAATTTTCTTTTCGTGAGACTTGCAGCTATCTTTTTCCTTGCATTTTTGAAAGGAATTCGGACGAAATTGGAGTATTTTCATAGAACATTGGTATAGGGTTTACAATTAGGATATATATCGCTGACGAGCTTGTTGCCACTACGTCAGTTGATGGAAAACGAGAGCGACAACACGGCATGAACCCTCATGCAAAGCTATTCAAGACATCATCAATGGAGTTTCAGCGAGTTATTTCCATGCATGTTCCAAAAAGTCGCCGACCACCGGGCCCAAGCCAAGAGAACGTCCAACTCCATGCTAAGTTCGATTCAGTCCTCGCGGAGCTGTCGACCATCAAACGAATATCAAGGTCACATATGACGTGCAAATGAAGTAAACAAGGACTCTACGCAAAGCATACAAGATAAGCTTTCTAACGGATATGACGATGTTGCTAAATTCCATCTACAGAAATGATATCATCCAAATACGAAGACTAACAGAATTGACCCGATGCTGCATCGCCATATTTTTGGGCCTATTTTTCTTTAGTTGATTTCGTTACGGTTGTGGGAGATATCGCATTCTTCTTCGTGTGTCGGCCAGACCAATAAGACCAAGTTTCTGAACCCCGATTGATATTTATCTATATTCGAAATTGTAATTGTTTATCTTGTGTTTTTGCTCGTTCTTCGGTTGTTTGTAGAGGTCGATCGCGCCCCTAGTTCGGTCGATAACAATCGTCGTGGTGGTTTAGCAACTGTAGGGATTTTCAGTTCCTTTTGGGGTTAGAAGCCGGATCGTTTAGGTCTATGTGACACCTACTGAATTATCCTCGTTGTCTCTTAGCAGAAGGTCGGGACCCGCGTCCGCGCCCATCAATTAATAAACAAAATAAACGGTATATCCACTTGTTCTTTTGATCCTAACTTAGTAACATATAAAACCTAGTAACCACTTGCTCGTAAACCGGCCATGAGTATTTTGAAGTAATACTGCAAATTAATGTTGCCGCGTATTCTATGCGTCAATTGCTATCCTCTGCATAGGGATGGGCAGCTAATATTTATGAAGAACGCCAGTTCTTCGAATCTTATCACCTGTCGGTTCCAAAATCTTTCTAAAGAATGCCGCACATGGGATTCCAGTAGACCAATTTTTTTTCCCCCGATTGGTGGACGTGCGACGTACCGGAAATTATATATTTAGTTTATCACTTCAGCATGGTGTTCAAATAATTAACTGCATTGGTAAATGCACTAGTACGGGTAGTTGACTGGTTGAGCAATCTAGATCCTCACATGAGTGATAGATGAGGATACATTGAGATTTTGGAGTTGATGGTCAATGGGGGCGGCTCAAGGAGGAGAAGGGACGGCGCTGCAAGGAGGCGAGGGCTGAGGGGATGCTAGGGCACGGGAGCGAGGCGTTCGATCCGAGTTATATCCAGTGGCAAAAGCGGGTAATTTTGTCCCAACTCCCGGTGCATCTACAAAGGCAAAAAGGGCAGCGCTGCAAGAAGAGAAAAACTCCAAGGGGGCAAACGGAAAACCACCTGTGTTGGAAAGGACCCCGGTGAGAGTTTACAGGGAGGCGCATAGAAAATTGAGAAGCGCAAGGGTTTTTTTGCAAACCGGTTCCCCTTGGGAGGGCTCGAATCGGTCGGCTGGAACGGGAGACACGCGGCGGAAACGGACGGCCACGATTTTGGGTGCGACGTGGCCACGCGAGGGTGAGCCTTAGGGAGGCTCTATATAGCGCCGCAGGCAAATACTCACACGAGTGAGTGATCGATGACGATGTGGATACTTTGAGATTAGTCAGTTGATGGTTAATTTACAATTATTATGTCCTGAGCGAGGGCAGGGTCTCTGTCACTTGATGGTTAATTAAGTTCATTAATAAATCGATGGTAAACATTTAATGCTCAATTAAGTTCATTACTAAATCAACGGTAACGTATGCGAACTCAATTCTGAGGAATAAAAACCTCAGGTGTCGGTGAACTGGTAAAAAAGGTGTTCTTCCCTTCTCTCAAAGTCATGAGGATTTAGATTCTCACCTTGTCTTAAGTGGTTGAGAGGACGAACAGCTTTGACAAGATTTCATCCAGCTCTTGTCCGTTTCGGAACTCTCAAAGTCATGGGGATTTAGATTCTCACCTTGTCTTAAGTGGATGAGAGGATGAACAGCTTTGACAAGATTTCATCCAGCTCTTGTCTGTTTAGGAAAAATCTAAATAACGCTCAAAGTAATGGTACTATCGACTCTCTAGTCACTCGTGTTGTATTTATATCCTCACCAGGCTTTTAGCCTATCTTTTTCCTACACTACATGATTTTGCGGAGCTTTAGTTAGGGCAAGAGGAAGGCTAACCTCTGTTGCATATTTTGGCAAGTCAAAACCTAGCGTAGTGAAGATTGTGCCATTTCGAATACCGATCATAGGAGAGATAATGTTCTAGGTGAGGGAGAAAATGAACTCACACCAAAGGAATAAAGATAAACACAAGTACAAGGATATGTGGTACTAATGAGTACAACACAATAGATCTTGTGTTGGAAGAATGGTCTTTATTGAACTCCTTTATCGAAATATCCCTTTGTGAAAATTTTCTTTTTGTGAGACTTGGAGCTATCTTTTTCTTTGCATTTTTGAAAAGGAATTCGGACGAAATTGGAGTGTTTTGATTGAACAATGGTATAGGGCTTACGATTAGGATATATATCACCGACGAGCGTGTTGCCACTACACCAGCTGAAGGAAAACGAGACCGACAAGATGGCATGAACCCTCATGCTAAGCCATTCAAGACATCGTCATGGAATTTCAGCGAGTTATTTCCATGCATGTTCCAAAAAGTCGCCGACCACCGGGCCCAAGCCAAGAGGACGTCCAAATCCATGCTAAGTTCGGTTCAATCCTCGCAGAGCTGTCGAAGTGCAAACGAATATCAAGGTCAAATAGGAGACATCCAAATGAAGTAAATAAGGACTCTACGCAAAGCATACAAGATAACGGATATGACGATGCTGCTAAATTCCATCTACAGAAACGGAATCGTCCAAAATACGAAGACGAACAGAATTGACCCGATGCTGCGTCGCCATATTTTTGGGACTATTTTTGATTAGTTGATTTCGTCACGATTGTGGAAGATATCGCGTTGTTCTTCGTGTGTCGGCCAGACCAATAAGACCAAGTTTCTGAACCCCAATTGATATTTATCTATATTCGAAATTGTGATTATTTATCTTGTGTTTTTCCTCGTTCTTGGTTGTTTGTAGGAACCGTCCTTCGTGTACAGTTCGATCGTGCCTCTAGTTCGGTCGATAACAATCGTCGTGGTGGTTTAGCAACTGCAGGGATTTCTAGTTTCTTTTGGGGTTGGAAGCCGGATCGTTTAGGTCTATGTGACACCTACTGAATTATCCTCGTCGTCTATTACCAAAAGGTCGGGACCCGTGTCCACGCCCATCAATTAATAAGCAAAATAAACGGTATATCCACTTGTTCTTTCGATCCTAACTTAGTAACATATCAAAACTACTAACCGCTTGCTCGTAAATGGGCCATGAGTATTTTTTAAGTAATACTGCAAATTAATGTTGCCACGTATTCTATGCGTCAATTGCTATCCCCTGCATAGGGATGGGCAGCTAATATTTATAAAGAACGCCAGTTCTTCGTGTCATATCGCCTGTCGGTTCCAAAATCTTTCTAAAGAATGCCGCACATGGGATTCCAGTGGACCAAATTTTTTTTTCCCCGATTGATGGACGTGCGACGTACCGGAAATTATATATTTAGTTCATCACTTCAGCATGGTGTTCAATTAATTAACTGCATTGGTAGATGCACTAGTACGGGTGGTTGACTGGTTGAGGAATCTAGATCCTCACATGAGGGATCGATGAGGATACATTGAAATTTGGGAGTTGATGGTCGATTTACAATTATTATGTCCTGAGCGAGCGAGCTAGCTAACCGGTATGCTACAGGGTCCCGGTCACTTAATGCTTTAATTAACGGGCATTGGTAATGCTTGTGGAGGTGGACTGGTCGAGGAATATATATAGACTCACATGAGTGAGTGATCGATGACGATGTGGATCCTTTGAGATTTGTCAGTTGATGGTTAATTTACAATTTTTATGTCCTGAGCGAGGGCAGGGTCTTTGTCACTTGATGGTTAATTAAGTTCATTAATAAATCAATGGTAAATATTTGATGCTCAATTAAGTTCATTACTAAATCAACGGTAACGTATGCGAACTCAATTATGAGGAATGTAAAGTGTCGGTGATCACTGATCCACGTGGCCGGATGCTTTGACATTTTTTGAGGTGTACACTGCCAGCGAACATGGTTTTTTTTACTTGTTAGGAAGAGCTAGTCATCCACTCAATGATATGACTAGGATTTGCATTTTTTTGAACGTTTCTAAAATAAGGCATCACTACCGGTTAGTAACACGAACAAGTATTGATGGCGTCCGTGCCAGATAGTTTGCACCTCTCTGCCAAAGGGCTCATTAGTACTAGTTCTAATGTGAAGGTCCAACCAGTACTAATGTTTTGTAGCCATGAATCGTACTGATGCCACTATCTTATGTTCAACCGATATTGATGGGCCGGTACTAATAGTTGTTTCTCTAGTAGTGATAGTTAATTTACAAAACGACATCAACATTGTTTGATTTTTTTTGCTCATAGTGTGTGAATCAGATATTGAATATATATCTAGGATGTCAGCTCCTACCAAATCCGTCTGTGGACTACATGGGCCTCTGGTATCTTCTAGAAGGCCATGCGCGAGCAGATGGGGACGACCCAAGTCAGCTGATTGAAGATAGAGATCACTCGGGTTACGTGTGCCTTGAGCTCCAAGGAAGTTTCCGAGTACAAAGCCAAGCTCCATGTAATTAGGAGATCATACCTACATATTTTTCATCGGTATAACCGAATTAGGTGCCATACATTACGTACCACCATGTAACTCTATCTCCCCGCTACACTATATAAAGGGAGGGGGTAGGGGGCCATAGGTATATTCAATCATCCACAACATCATATGCGATCATCATCTACAGTCATAATTCCATAGCACAGGAAGTAGAGTATTACCTCAAAAGTTGAGGGCCTGAACCTGTATAAATCCTGTTCTTGTGCTACCATCTGGTTTGGATCTTGAGCGTGCCCCGTACAAATTCATTGCCGACGGTGACCCCCCGATCAGTTACCCGTCGACAGTTGGCGCGCCAGGTAGGGGCCTGCGTCAAGATCATCGCTCAAGCTAGATGGCTTCTTCAAGATCGCCGCCCATCGTCCTGAGGCTAGGACAGTCGTTGCGTTTCGGCTCCCCGGACTTCATCGCCGATGGCATCGGCAATCTTCATCTCTTCCCTCTTGGAGAGACCCCCAACAAGAAGGTATGCGCGATCAATGTGACCCATTACCCTTTGGCCCTGGAGAATTCTACATGTACCTTCAGCAGATTGATCCACCTACGGTCCAACTTGGCACCTCTTCCCAAAGAGGGCGAAGAAGGACTCAGCGGAATCACACCCTCGGGCATGAATTTGATTCAGCCCGATGAAGACTCCGCCGCTGACTAGATCTCCCTCCGATCTTAGGAATCTTGCCACGACAAGCGCGCAGGCGGATCCCGAGACTGCTATAGGAGGAGACCACTCGGGAAATCAATCTACAGATCCAGTCGGACTCAACCGATCGGATCCAACCGTATTTGTGGGTGTCATTAACAATGGCCAACCATTGGACAAAGCGAGCAGGTTAGCCTCTCCCTCTCTGACTCAGAATCCGACGAGAGCACAGAGATCGGCAATTACCGAGAAGTCTTCATCCTTGGCGTGGACGACCACCATTCTGCCTCTCAACCAGTCGGGAACAAGGCGGCCGCCACTGAGGCGGTCGACGCGGACCCGTGGCGCACTGAAGATCAAGATCGCCTACGACAACTTCGCATCCGCGGACGCAATGTCTAGAACGAGCTGTGCGCGGTGAAATTGAGGGATCAGGACGTCTACACCACTCTCCAAGCAAACATTGTCGCATCCAAGACTCTCCTCAAGACCATCGCACCGTAGCTGCCTGAGAACAGCCTGCTTGTCTAGACCCTAGCTCGTGCAAGGGCCATGGTCGAGATGGCGGTCATTCAGCAGGATGAGGCACCCCCAGCTCCCACCACAACGGCTCATAACAGCTCTGGGCGTAACCGGAGCAAGGCGCGCGCCTTTGCCGCCGGTGGGTCCCATCCATCTGCGGGTCACGACCTTCGCCATGATATTGAAGACAAAAGGAGGGAGCGCGCTTGTCGGCACCCGATTTACAATATCGGATTCCACCTGCGTAAACACGTACTAGTCCCAAGGATCATGGCTAGTACACACGGATATACAGAAACGGAACAGTGCCAACGATATTATTACAAACGGAACATAGTCCAATACAAACACATACAACGGCTCGCAGGCCGCAAATCAGAGTACACGTAGATACAAGCCTAATACAACATCTATATACTTATCTATACCACATGCACGAGGGCTGTAGGAATGCGCAACCCTAGTCCTCAAACTCTTCATCGGAAAACGCCTCCTCGACGTAATCCGGGTCCTCCTCCTCGGAAGGCGGGCCATACTCAGATGGACCGGCTGCAGAACGTTGCACAGCCGCCGGCCTATATAAAGCGAGGCGCAGCGCGCCGTGCTGCAACATCTCCTACTTGGCTTCCCTCAATCTTTAGGCCAAAACCCGAAGTTCTCAGCCAGCCAGGGAGATAGAGGAAGAAAAGCAAGAGAGGCAACAAAGGGGAGGAGAATGTCTTCATCGAGCTGGTCGTCGGACCCTAGTTCGGATTACCTTGCAGCCTGGGCGGTGGCAGCAATGGAGGATCTGCCGTCGGTACCTGTCCTGCCGCCGATCCAGCCGGGAGAGGCGGAGGCGTTCTGGCTGGGCCCCGTTGTCGCGGCCCAAGCGGTCGAGCTGGCAGCATATGCCCAGCTCCAAGCCGACGCGGAGGCGGCGGCGGCGGTAGCGGCTGCCGAAGCGGCGGAGGAAGAAGAGGCAAATGCGGTGGCGGCGCAGATCGCTGCTGACGCCGCATTCGCCGCCGCACTAGCGGCAGAGGATGAGGCGCTTCCGCCGCACCTCGTGGCAGAGCAGGAGATTGAGGCGGCCGCGGAGGCCATCGTGGCGGAGCCTCCGCCGCTGCTTATGGACTCCATCAGCTACCAGCGGTGGCTGTACTCTTGCCAGATCCCGTCCTGGACGCGACGGACGGCATCGGTGAAGAATTTAGAGGCTGCAGTGCGGCGGCGCAACTGCTCCTGGGCCTCCTCATTCTCGACGCCGTCGTCGGCCGTGGCCGCGAAGACGCAGCGGGACGTGCGCGAGGCCGGGGGAAACGTCTCGGAGTTGCCAGCAGAGGTGGCGGAGTCACCAAGCAACTCGAACTCCATGGGAGTCTCGCTGACGTGGCTGACAGAGGGGTCCAGCTCAGGGAGCGACTCCTCGGGGCGAAACTCTACCCCTGGGACGAGAGAGGCATCCAACTCCATCTCGTCGGCCCCGGCTTCGGCGAGGTACTCCTCCCGCCAGCCATCGTACGACGGGACCAAGTCGTCCAGATCGTCGCACTCATCGAACTCGACGTCCAAGGCCTCATCGTTGCTTGGAATCTCAGGCATGCTTGAGGGAACGGAGCGCTGAGGGCTGCTCATGGGCCCCACGGTGGGCGCCAGCTGTTGGTGTCTGGGAATCGCGCTCCTGAAGAGCAGCGAGACCACGGACCGGCAGACGAACTTGTAGTTGGTGTGAGGCCCAACGACCGCCCTTCTCAGCAGCTCGGGGCGGCGGCGAAGCCTACAGGGGCTAAGGCCGCGCTGTCTTCCCGGACAAGGACCTGGTGCGACTTGATGATCCGGGTACAGATCCTTCGTACAGTCGAGGGAGGAAGATGATACAAACCGTGAAGACACCAGCGATTTACCCTGGTTCGAGCCCCCACTGCCGGGTAATAGCTCTACTCCAGTCTTGTTGATTATATGGTGGAAATCAGTACAGAGGTGCCGAGACCGGGCTTGGAGGCACCGATCCCGAGCTTACAGTGGTGGTGACTAAGGACTAAAACTACTAGCTAAGGAAGCTTCGGATGCGGGTGTTGCTTGGGCTTGGGTCAGATGGATTCGGATCCCCTCGAATGTCCAGGAATCCTCCTTTTATAGGCACGACGGGTCGCCCGAGGTTGATGCGGTGGACCCCGCGCCGGTCTTTGCTTTAGTGGCGAGGCTCTTGTCTCGTTCTAGGTTCCTGCCGGGTCTCGAGCCTGCAGGGAGAAGCTGGTCGGGTTAGTACCGGACACGTGTTTGTCTTAACATACCAATTCAGGGGAGAAAACTTCTTTAGGGAGAATTCACTTTTCCTTTATCCCCGATATAGCCTTGACTGGACCGAGCCAGCCCCGCACCACCCGTTGGGGGCGTCGCGTAGCGTAACAACCATCTGCCTGCCAAAGAGGGCAAACGACAAACATGACTGCCCGTGTGCCCTTCCCCGGGCTGTGGGTTCCTGTGGGAGACACAGTTTTCTCCGGTCAAGGCCGGAGAAAGTACGGCAGGGCACGATAGCTGTAAAGGCCTGCCTATGAGCAGGTGGGCCGTTCGCGGAGCCTTCCTCCGGGCTAAGGGAAGCCCGGGAGGTATGCCAAGCCCCTGGCAGAGACCCAGGACAACGTGGTTGACCCGGTCAAGGTCAGGACGGACCCTGTCGGGCTAGGCACATGGCCAAGAGTGGCTCTCTGGACTTCCCGCACACACGGTGGGCTGATACGGAATCAGCCCAGGCCCAGCTCGTGGTGGGCCGCTTATTAATCACCAACAAGTCTGAGGATGAAAAGCTGTACTGAAATTCAGTCGAGTCCCAAGCGACTCAGGGAGCTTGTCCCAAAACTTGGAAGTGAACTGAGTACCCCGCTCGGACACAATCTTTTTAGGCACACCATGCAAACATACAATTCTGCGCATGTATAAATCAGCTAACTTGCCTCCACTATAAGTGGTGCGAACTGGAACAAAATGGGCCACTTTGGTAAGTCTGTCAACAATGACCCAAATAGAGTCATTACCCGCTTGGGTTCTTGGGATACCAATAATGAAGTCCATCCCGACTTCTTTCCACTTCCACTTTGGGACTTTCAAAGGCTGCAATAGACCTGCAGGACGCTGGTGCTCTGCCTTTACTCTTTGGCAAATATCACAACGGGCTACAAATTCTGCGACTTCTCTTTTCATGCCCGTCCACCAGTATGAACTTTTCAGATCCAAATACATCTTAGTGCTACCAGGATGTATGGATATAGGGCTATCATGAGCTTCTCTCAGGATAAGCTCTCTCAGAGCACTGACATTGGGCACAAAAATTCTCTTTTTAAACCAAAGCACACCCTCATCATCAACAGAAAAATTTGGTGCTTTATCCTTGAACATTTTGCCTTTGATCTCTTGAACTTCTTCATCACGTTTTTGAGCTTCTTTTATTTGATTCCACAAAGTGGGTTGCAATTCCATCGAGTTCAAATGACCGACTTTCACAACTCCAAGATTTAACTTGTGAAGATCTTGGCACAAATCCGGTGACATCTCCTTACTCCGGAGGTGATTACAGGCGGGATGACGGCGGCTTAGAGCATCAGCCACCACATTTGCCTTGCCAGGGTGATAGTGAATTCCCACATCATAATCTTTGATTAACTCCAACCAACGCCTTTGCCTTAAATTCAGGTCAGGCTGGGTGAAAATATATTTAAGACTCTTCTGGTCAGTGAATATCTCAGTGCGATTCCCCATAAGATAATGCCTCCAAATTTTTAAGGCATGCACAACTGCAGCTAATTCCAAATCACGGGTAGGATAGTTTTGCTCATGAGGCTTAAGCTGACGAGATGCATAAGCCACTAGTCTTTCTTCTTGCATCAGGACACACCCTAGATCTTGACGAGATGCATCACTGTAAATCTCAAAGTCTTTGCGAATATCAGGCAAAGTCAGCACAGGGGATGAAGTTAGGCGCTTTTTCAATTCTTGGAAACTGTCTTCACAGCTGGCAGTCCATTCAAACTTTTTCTCCTTCTTCAACAAATTGGTCATCGGACGGGCTATTTTGGACAACCCTTCGATGAACCGGCGGTAATATCCCGTCAAACCCAGAAAACTTCTGACTTGAGTCACAGATTTCGGTTGCTTCCAGTCAACCACAGATGCTACCTTCTCAGGATCCGCAGCAACACCTTTAGCAGAAATGAAGTGACCAAGGAAAGATACTTCCGTCATCCAAAATTCACACTTGCTCAGCTTGGCAAACAACTGATGCTCTCTTAACCTCTCTAGAACCATCCTTAAATGGATCTTATGCTCTTCTTCAGACTTGGAATAAATCAAGATGTCATCAATGAACACAACCACGAATTTATCCAAGAAATCCATGAACACTTTGTTCATCAGGTTCATAAAATAAGCAGGAGCATTGGTGAGACCAAAAGACATGACAGTGAACTCATATAGACCATACTGAGTGGTGAAAGCTAACTTGGGAATGTCAGACTCCTTGATCATGATTTGGTGGTAGCCAGACCTTAAGTCAATCTTTGAGAAGATACAGGCTCCTTTTAATTGATAAAAAAGATCATCAATACGGGGCAAAGGATATTTGTTTTTAATGGTCACCTCATTAAGTGACCTATAATCCACACATTCTTAAGGATCCATCCTTCTTTTTCACAAAAATGACCGGGGCACCCCAAGGTGACGCACTAGGGCGCATAAATCCCTTATCTTGCAATTCTTCAATTTGTTTCTTTAACTCAGCCATTAGATTAGCAGAAAGACGATACGGCCTTTGGGAGATAGGCGCAGTACCAGGGGCTAAGTTGATAACAAACTCAACATCTCTCTAAGGCGGCATGCCTGGCAACTCATCGGGAAACACATCAGGGAATTCCCGCAAAATAGGCATATTCTTTAGATCAGACCCTTCCAACTTATTTAGGGCAATCAGGTTTTCAAAACAGGAGTCAGCAACGAACTGAACTTCTTTACCTTCATCACTAGTCAACTTGACTGTTTTAGAGGCACAGTCAATATGACCCTTATATTTGGCTAACCAATCCATACCTAATATCACTTCTATCCCCTTTGAATCAATGACCACTAGGTCTGCTAAAAATCCCACACCCTCAATTTTTATGCACACATCAGGACACATCAATATGGTACGAATGACATTTCCAGGGGATTTAATCAGCATTGGTTTCTTTAGTGCACTTATTTCAAGTCCATGATTTTTAGCAAAGGATGCAGCAATAAATGAATGTGTTGCACCAGAGTCAAATAAAGGAGTAGCGGGTATGGAGTTGACGTGAAACTTACCCATCACTGCATGGGGATCAGCATGGCCGTCTTCAGCAGTGACGTGGTTCACCCGACCACGTCCAACAGAAGCGGCAGTCCAGGCGTGCGGAAAGTTCCCACGAGCTGGCATTGAATTCACGGGCCTCGGCAATACAACTTTGGCTTGACCCTGAGCAGGCACGGCACCTTTATTGGGACAAGAACTGGCGTAGTGTCCCATCTGTTGGCATGCGAAGCATTTGATAGTTGATAGGTCCTTCTTGGGAAGTACTGACATCTGAGTGCGCAATGGTGGAGCTGACTGCTGCACAGGGCGAGACATCACCCACTGAGAACGTGGGCGTGGAGGAACAGCAGGCGCACGGCCACGGGTGCGGTGTCCCTTGGAACGAGAGACAGGATGGACATCCTGCTGGGCTCTCTTCCTCTTCCTAGCAGCCAGGCACTGATGACGATTCTCTTCTTGCTTCACGGCACTGGCAAACAATTGCTTGAAGGTGGTGAATTCCGTGGAATCGATCAAAGCACGGATCTCAGGGTCCATGCCCTTCTTGAAAAAGTAGATCTTGTCGGCATCACTCCTCACATCACGGGGCACATAGCGAGCCAGCAAAGTAAACTGAGTGAGGTATTTATGCATGGTCATGCTTTCTTGCACTAAGGCATGAAACTCACGCCTTTTAGCCTCCTTTGAACTATCAGGGACATATTTCTCTTCAAAAGCTTCAACAAACTCATCCTAGGTGATCGTCTCAGGAGCCTGATGGGACTCACAGAAAGTATCCCACCAAGCTGAAGCAACACCGGCGAGTTGATATGCTGCAAGCTGGACACTCTCTAAGTCTCCACATTGAAACATAATCAAACACTTCTCAATTGCCTTCAACCAGTCTGCTGCCTCCATGGCATCGGTAGAACCACCAAACTTGGGAGGGTTGGCTCTCAAGAAATCATTGACACGGGTACGAATGGGAGGTGGAGCTGGTGACTGGGTTGGCACGGGTGGAGGGTTTGGAGCATTGTTTCTCTCTCTCATTAGGTTTTGGAACATCGAAGATGGTGGTTGGACTCAGCTTGATGCTCGGGAGAATTTTCGTGGTGAGATGGTTGGGATCTTGGTTGGGAATTTGGAGGATTTGGCAGAGGAGCTAGCGGAGGAACAGGAGCAGGAGGAGGTCCTCCAACAGAATGTTGATCCATGCGAACTGAGCGATCTTGCTCACGAGGTTGGTGCGAAGCACTTGCTCGACTCGGGGCACTTCCATGACCTCGGCCCCGGGCAACATCCCTTCTTCCAGCCACTCGAGCGATCACCATCTGTTAGATAGGAGAGGAACGAGATAAGCATAAGGGGGAGTTACGTTTTTCATCCAAAACATGGTTTTAAATATGCAATTTGGCAAAATGCACATTCACATACATAATGTAATAATTTTTAGGGTACAAACAGGGGCGCAATACCACAAACTGGTATGTCAGCCCAAATCACGAGCTAACTACCTACGGGCTACACGGACATACGCCGGGACGGCTAATAGGATTGGATCCACAAGGCCCACCAGGTAAGCACCAACCAGAGTACGATGGTTACCACGGTGATCCAGAGAGGGAAGTGCCTCATCTCCTCGAGGAAGAGCTGGAACTCGCTTGGCTCGGGCCGAGGGCGAGGACTCGGGGAACGACGAGGACTTGCGGAATGGCGAGGAGGACTCACCGAGCGGCGAGGGCTCGGGGAACGACTCGTGGAGCGGCGAGGGGGACTCGGAGAACAGCAAGGGCTCACAGAGCGGTGAGGGCTCGCGGAACGGATCTCCGACCTCCTCCTCATCGCGGCTGGAGAAGCGGCGCGGCACGGCAGGAACGAGGCGGCAATACCGGCGCGGCGGCAAGGCAGCAGCGGCGCGGCGAAACAGTGGCGGGACGGCCCTCTTAAAGAGGCGACCGATTATTTGAAGTGGGAGGGACCGGCAGCAAAGCGCGGACAAGACAGAAAGCAAAAGAAAAAGAAAAGAAAAGGGTGACAACGACCCATGCAAAGGATACAAGGCTACGAGCTAGTCCTGGTCGCAATCGGACTCAGAGACCAACTCCACGGGGTCTTCCCCGTCATCATCATCACATAGGAATGATTTTCGTATAACTTCGTATAATGTATGCTATACGAAGTTATTACGGGAAGGCGGAGCTTTCACTCCGGAAGGACCCAGATCCAACTTGAGATCCTTGGGGGTGAGCTCGAAGGTGCATAAGGGAAGATCAGCAGGATCCTTAGGCGGGGACACGGGGCTTGTCCCGACCTCCTTCTGCTTCGGGCGCGAGGTCGAAGCAGCAGTAGCAGGAGTCCCGGAGGAAGAAGCGGCATTCCCAAGGAGATGCTGGTTCTCCCGAACCAACTGACGAATTCTTTTGCGAAGCTGGACCTTCTCCACCAAGTGAAAAGAATCGCACTTTTTAAGGTCGCGGTTCTCCTCCTTGGCTTGCTCCAGCTGGCTGTTGGAGTCGTAGGCGGAATTCAATTCCCGTAGAGCGATGGTGTACGCGTCATCCAAAGATTGGACGAGCTCAGCAAGGTGGTACACCGTCGGGTCGCTCTCACCCTCGGCCGTACGAGCATGGCTGAACATCTCGTTAGGCAGACGAGAGGGAAAGTAACGAAGTGGGGAGACATGCAGCTCACGTGTGAACAGACTGCGGAGAAGTCTGGACACGTCTTGGATGGCGTCTGAGCAATTGATGCGATTGGCAGAATAGCGGAACGGCCCACGAGTAGGCGGTGGACCTGCTGCAAAGACAGTGACACACACAACCCAGCATGTGCGTCCTTTGCGCAAGGTAGTGGCCCCATGATACATAGGGTCACCGAAACCAAGCGCGCTCAGCATCAGCAGCAGCTGGCGCACGAAACCTCCGTAGCCAAGTCCAAGGGCAGATGCGAACGACGGCATCTACAATTTTTCCAAAAGATTATCAGCAAAATGGATTGCGAAGATTAAGAATTTATTTAGCAATTATTCTTCTTTTTTTTAAAAAAATATATGGTCTCTAATTCTAGGCCTACGTCCTAGGGCCAATAAGAGCAGCCTGGCTCTGATACCAATTCTGTCGGCACCCGATTTACAATATCGGATTCCACCTGCGTAAACACGTACTAGTCCCAAGGATCATGGCTAGTACACACAACAGTGTCAACGATTTTATTATTACAAACGGAACATAGTCAAGTACAAACACATACAACGACTCGCAGGCCGCACATCAGAGTACACGGAGATACAGGCCTAATACAATATCTAAATACTTATCCATCCCACAGGCACGAGGGCTGTAGGAACGCGCAACCCTAGTCTTCAAACTCTTCATCGGAGACGTAGTCTGGATCCTCCTCCTCGGAAGGCGGGCCATACTCAGATGGACCAGCTGTTGAAATTTTTAAAAAGAGGGGGAGAAAGGGAGGGTGAGTACAAAATTGTACCCCGAAAGTCCGGAATATATGCAAGTGTGGGTTTAGTACAAGGAGAGTTTGCGCAAGTCCGGAATTATGCAAGTGTGGGTTCACTACAAGGAGAGCTTAGGTTATTTGCGGGAATGCATTTATTTAACCTATTTTTGACAAAGCATTCGAAACTTTAAATCTCAACAGTTTCTTTGGGCTCTTCGCAAACGGTTCTCGCCACTTGGCCTCAGTGCCATAGCGAGAACAAAATTCTTTTCTTCCTTTCTTCTCAAAGCTTGCTAAGCCCGGTTACCTTGCGACACTTTCCGATAGGCCGTTACCCATTTCGGAATATCGCCGTGGCTGCTAGCTCAAAATTTTTTCTTCTTTTCTTTTCTCAAATTTGCTGATTCCAGTTTTTCGTGTGACACTTTCCAATAGGCCGTCGCCCATTTCGGAATATCACCGGTGGATGCCAGCTCACATGAAATCCTTCTCAAAACCTTTCTCAAATCTAGGTCCATTCCGCGAGACACTTTCCGGTAAGCCGTCACCCAATCCGGAATATCGCACGGTGGCACCTAGCTCAAACGAAATCCTTCTCAAAACCTTTACTCATATCAAATTCTTTGTTCAAAACCCTTTTCTAATTTGGTTTTAAAATAAAGAAGTTACCATATAATCAGTCCCTTCGCACGCTCATAACCGCGAGCACGGCTATCATGACAGTTTTAGCTTTGCAGAGTGGGTACGCCTTAGCCTCGAGAGGCTACGCACCCAGACGGTGTTTCGCCACAAGACCGCCAACCACGAGGGCCAACGATCGGGCCCGTCCCATGCCGGGGCTCGAGGTCGTACTGTTATGGCTCAGTTCATAGGATCATAGGATGAGCAGTCTTTAAGCTAGGAGAGAGTTGATATTTTAGCTCAGTTTTCAAAATGGTGCCACACCGCACCGACCTACAAAATATCTCTCCCTAGTCGGAAGATTTTTGGGTAAGAGAAAAATCATTTCCTACTAAGCATCACCCTTGATGCGCTACCTTTAAATCATCCTTTCCCAAACATTTGTCAACAATATCCTCATTTCACACAAATGATTGAATCATTCCGCAAAAGGTTTTTAAGCATTTATCCTACCACAACAGAGTATATAAATAAGAGCAAATTATTATCTTAGCCTTAGGTTTAATCCTACCATATTTCTTACCTTTCTATTCGGCATGATAACTAAGTCTAGGAAATACAGCATTTATCATTTTTAAACTAGCATGCATATTTTCAAGTCTAGTAAACATTTTCGAAATAACCGAAAATGGCTTTCGCAATATGATCGAAGGGGACTTGCCTTGGTCAGAAGAGATTAGTCCATAAGTCTCTTTTTTTAGTACGACTAGGGACCTCGACTCGACTAGGCATTTTGCCGTGAGTTCCATCATCTAACATTAGAAGAAAACTAGTCACATGGCATTGCATTCTCATCCTTGCTATGCTTTTGGACTCCACTGTAATTGTTATTTTTTTTACAAAAGTACAAGTAGTCATGCCAACTACACAACTACTTTTCTAAACAAAATAGATGTTGTTGTTGTCGACTAGTCATGGACTAGCCACGACTAGTCCACGACTAGTCCCCAAGTCTCCCCTCATACGACTCGACTCGACTTTACAACTTGATAACCATGGTCGTACTGTAATGGCTCAGTTCATAGGATCATAGGATGAGCAGTCCTTAGACTAGGGAGAGTTGAGATTTTAGCCCAGTTTACAAAACTTGGTGCCCACGGCACCAACTGACAAAATATCTTCCTAGTCAGAAAGATTTTGGGGTAAGAGGAAAATCATTTCCTATTAAGCATCACCCTTGATGCGCTATCTTTAAATCATCCTTTCCCAAACATTTCTCAATAATATTCTCATTTCACACAAATAATTGAATCATTCCGCATAAATGATTTTTAAACGTTTATCCTACCACAACAAGGTATTTACATATGAGCAATCCATATTTTTAGCCTTAGGTTTAAATCCTACCATAGTTTCTTACCTTTCTATTTGGCATGATAACTAATTCTATCAAATACGGCGTTGATCTTTTAAACTAGCATGCATATTTTCAAGTCTAATAAATATTTTTCTAAATAACCGAAAATGGCATCACAATATGATCAAAGGGGGACTTGCCTTGATCGGTTCCGGGGAAAGCGAAGGGGACGTCGACGATCGGGTCTTCGGGGGCTTGACCTTCTAAACGCGCACACACATATGCAAGGCAATACAACACACATAAGAAACATTTCATGACCTGCTGTTTTTAAAGATAATGCAGAAGTCTTGATTTTCATGCATTTTATTTAACACAATACTATGCCAAAGATTTATGTATGCAAGATGACATTTCTAGGCCATGAATACTTCTAATGAATGCATGCTGCATGGATGGCATGGCAATAAATAATTCCCAAGGTCCAGAGACTTTTATAGCATTTACTTTTTATTTAAAAGAAATAATATGACCATTTCTCAAATGCACATGAAATAATGACCATACTAGGCAACTTATTTAACTAGAAATGATGCCACATGCATAACATGCATATAAATATTTTTACTAAGACCAGAAACCATTAAAGCAATTTCAATAACTTTTACAGAATTTTTACCAAGCATTAACTAGTTTTAGCAATTATTTTAGTGCACCAAGTATTGATTTAATCGGAAACTATAAAAAGAAATAAAGGGAGGGCTAAATGGCATTTGGCCGGCTTGGCACACGGCCCAGCAGCGACGCGTGCGTGGCACCGCGCGGGCGAGGAGCAAAACGACCCGACAGCTGGGCCCCACCTGTCGGTGCCCCGGCAACGGTAACAAGGGGGGAAAACAGGGGAGCTCCGGCGGCGGCGGCGGCGGAGCTCACGGCGGCGACGGTTCTGGCCATTGGGAGCCAAATGGGCACACTGGGAGAGGGATGTGGGCCAGACAAACGCGATGGAGGTCTTGGCAACGCCGGAGGTACATCAAGACGGCGGCGCAACGGGATCCGGCGGCGACGGTCGAGGGGAACCGTGGACCGGACGAGACGACAGCAATCTACCGCGACTTGGGTGCGCACGAGCATCATCAAAGGATGGGGAAGCTACCTCCGGGGTCGTTGGGCCGACGGAGATGACGAGGCGGCAGGACCATGGCGGCGGCGACGGCGCAAGCTCCGGGAAAGTACGGACCACGCGGCTCCAATCCCTCGGCGCGAACTCCTCCGCAACGATCTGCAGACACGCCAGGGTGAGGATGAAGCAAAAGAGTGGGAGTGAAGAGTGGAAACATCGACGGAGCGGGGAGGACAGCGCACCGGCTTGGTGAACACTCGTCGCGGTGGCGCAAAGCAAGAGTAGAGGGGGTGGCAGTACCCCTCTTATAGGCATGGGGCGCTTGGTGGTCTTTTGACGTGACGCGCATAGTTTGGCAACCCGCCGGCGCGAATTTTGGCCGGAGGCGTGTTGGGTGCGACGGCGGAGTCACGGGGTTGGCCGGCGACAAGATGGGAGAGGCAGCGAGGAAAAGGGGATCCGGAGGAGACGATCGGGACGAGCGATCGTGTGGGGAGGCGAGCCAGTGAGACCTCGGGAGCGGGGAAGAACAGCGACGGCGACTCACGAACAGCGGCGACGCAGAGGAGCAAGGGAGGAAGAAGGGACCGACAAGGCGGGCCCACCTGGCAGTGGCGCCACGCTGCGTAGGCGAGGGGAGGAGCCAGCGGTGGAAGTGGGCCGGCGCGGCGGCTGCGGCCCAACGGAGGAGACAGGAAGGGGAAAGGGGAAAAAGAAGGGAGTGGGCCGGCGCGGCTCTGGCGGCCCAAACGAAGGGAAGAGGGGCGTAGGGAAAAACGAAGGGAGAGAGAGACTGGGCCGGTTCGGGGCGAGGGGAAAATAAAATGCTTTTAGGCTTAACTGATTTCCCAAAGGCATTTCCTATTTCAAATACCCTTTTTAAAATAATTTAATACTTATGAATTTATATTTCGGTTTCCCAAAATTTATTAACACATTTCCAAATAATTTCCTACAAGGGAATGGCTTAAAGAAAATATTGCATTAACAATTTATCAAATCTTGCCAAAATACTTTTACCTAGAAAATTTTAAACGCACAAGTTTATTCGGAAGGATGCATGCTACGATGATGTCATGATGCAACATGATAAATGAGTTAACATTTTTAAATTATGCATTTTAATAATTTATTTAAGAAATTAATAATGTGCCAAATTGGTTTTAAAATTCGGGATGTTACAACCCGAGACCATCTCCGGAGCGTATCCAGAGACTTCTGTCTCAGATACAGACATTCATCGAGGTCGATAAGATCGATCTGATCTGGCAGAGGAAGAGACATCCTGCCCTTCTGAGTCGTAGTTCTCAGGAAGAATCTCTTGGTCGCTGATGGAGTTCGACATGCTCAATCTGCTAACTCCCCACGGACGGCGCCAACTGTCGACGGTTGGGATATTGACCCAAGTCAACTAAGGTTCTTAATAAAGGGAGATAGGAGACACGCCGAACAGAACGAATAGCAATCAACGACAAACAGGGAGACAAGGGTTTTTATCCTGGTTCAGGCCTCTCAGGAGAGATAATAGCCCTACGTCCAGCCTTTCTTATATATCAAAGATGATTACAAGAGGATTTCCGACGAGACGAGCAAGTCTCGGCGCGCACAGACAAGCAGGACAATGCAATAATCATCAATAAATTATTTTTTGATGCAAATGCTTTTTAAGAAAATGCAAAAGAACAAGAATATGCTCACATGAAATGATGCACTTCTCAAGCTACTTAACTAAAATGGATGCTACAAGCATGACATGCATATATAATTTTTCTGGGGCCAGAAATGCTTAAAGTAATTTCTTGAATTTTTATAGAATTTTTACCATGCATTAACTATTTTTAACAAGCTTTTAGGGAACCAAATAAGAATTTAAACAAAAATTGCAAAAAGGAATTAAAAGACAAGGACTTAATGGCAATGGGCCAGCTCGGGCTAAGCGGGCCAGCAGCGAGACGCGGCTCGCCCCGCGCGGCGAGGTGAGCGGCATGCGCGGCTGGCAAGCGGGACCCGCCCGGTCCCACATGGCGGCGCCTCACCTTGGTGCTGGAATGGGGGAAAAAACAGAGGAGGCACCCGGCGGCGGCGCGGCCAACGGCGGCGGCGCGGCCAACGGCGGCGACGGCTCCGGCTACCGGGGTTCAATTGGGCGCGCAGGGAGCGAAAACCGGCCGAGGCGAACAACGAGGAGGTGCTAGCTTTCCGCGAGGGAGACGGAGCACGCGGCGCGGCGGTCCGTGGCGGCGGCGGCTCGCAGACGACACGGCGCCGGTGGAAAACTGAATCACTACTCGATTCCCTCGGCCGAAAGCGACAATGGAGGAGGGTGAAGTGCTTGGTGAGCTCACCGGGTGGAGAGGATGGCCGGCGTTATGGCGACGACGGCGGGACCACGGCAGTGGCGACGGCGCGGCTCTAGCTCGGGCAAAAGACACGGCGGGCGCGAAACAAATGCAAAAGGATAGCAGCGCCCCTTTTATGGGCACGCTCACCCGGCGTTTAATGCGGCGCGCAAGGTGGCATTCACCGGCGCCAACTCCGGGCAGAGGCGTGACGGCATCGCGATCGGATGCGATGGCATCGATACTAGATGGCCGGTGACAAGACCTGATAGGCAGAGAGAGTAAAGAGGGTCCGGAGGTGAAGGATCGGGATGAATGATCGCGTGGGAAGACGAGCCGTTGAACTCACGGGAATGAGAGAGATGAGCACAGCGGCGGCGACCGGCGTACAGGGGAGACGGTCAGGGGAGAAGAAGGAAGAAAGGGAAGGCTGACCGAGGGGACCCACCTGTCGGCGAGGTCGCGGCGCACAGAGGCGAGGAGGGTGGGCTGCGGCGGAGGGGCCTGGCGCGCATCGGCGGCCCAGCAGAGAGGAGAAAGAGAGCGGGGGAAGGAGAAGGGAAGTGGGAGGAGAATGGGCCGGCTCTGGGCCAAGGAGGAGATAAAAACTTTTAAGTTTAACTGATTTCCCAAAGGCATTTTATTTTTAAATAACCTTTTTAAATATGCTAATACTTAGGAAATTATAATTTTGATTCCCCAATATTCCAAAATAATTAAATGAGAGCTTTGGCTTTAATGAAATAAAATATATGCATTAAGCAAAATATTGAATTTTTCCACTAAGGGTGCAAGCTTGAAAAGGTTTAAATCAATTTTCCAATTTAAATGCAATGCAATGCATGCATTGATGATGATGCCATGGTGCAATAATAAATGATTTAACATTTTTAAATCATGCATTTAAGAAATTATTAACGTGCCAAATTGGATTTAAAAATTTGGGATGTTACAAGGTGGCGGGCAGCTGGGACTGGGAGGTGGGAGGCAGCGCGGCGGGCAGCTGGGAGGCGGCGGGCTGCTTGGGAGGTGGGAGGCGGCTGGGATTGAATGGGCGTCGCTGGCGATGCGGTTGATGTACAGCTTCACGTCCTCGTACTCGACCACCGGCACGCGCGCCTTGAACGCCGCAGCGAGCTCTTCGCCGCCGTCCCTCCGACGGCGTTGGCGAGGACGCTGCGGAGATAGCCCGTGCCGGTGTTCGCCAAGAGGATCTCGCTGAGGACGCGCCACTGGACGATGCCGGCGTTGGTGGTGACCTGGGAGCCTGGGAGGTGGGAGGCGGCCTGGTGCGTCGTGCCGCCCTCGTGCGTGTGGCAGCCTGGTGCGTCGTGCCGTCCTCGTGCGTTGGTAGCAGGCAGTCTGGGAGGTGCGAGGCCGGAGGCGGCTGTGAGCCTGGGAGGCAGGGAGTGAAAGCTAGGGTTAATGTGTTGTGACTTGTATATATATGGCTAGGAGTTGGGCCAAGAACACTAGATGGGCCAAGGAGCTGGGCTGGGGGACTGGGGCGCTGGGCAGCCTGGGCTACTCGGGGCCCCAATGGGGATCGGGGACGGGGATCAAGGGAACGATCCCTTCCCCACTTCACCCGACGGGGCACGGTATTTTACCGTGAAGTCCACCGCAGGGAGCAAATTCATCTCATCCCCGTCCCCTAATAGATGAAATCCCCGTCGGGGAACGGGGATCGGGGCCCCGTTGCCATCCCTACCTTGGATCTTGTCAACGATGAGAGGGAAACTTGAAGTTATGCTCTTGAACGAGGGCCAAATGAAGCATATGACTACCAAATTTCGATTTTCTTGACGAAATGTTTCTGGGGGTGTTGTATCGATGTATCTCACACCCCTTCCAAATTTCATGGTTTGTCGAGAAGATTTGTGTATTATTAATTTTTTATAGCCAAAAAATGCATTTAAATTCTTAAAAAGTCATACTATTGCTGAAAAATTAAATTATGTAAACACGAAAACATGTGGCTCAAAGGTTTGCCAAAGTTTCATATAGAAAAGGCAAGGTTAGAAATCGATCACCTTCGATCTTGTCACCGATGAGAGGGAAACTCGGAGTTGTGCTCTGGAACGAGGGCCAAATGAACCATATGACTACTAATGTTCGTTTTTTTGATGAATTTTTTTGATGGTGTTGTATCAATGTATATCGCACCCCTTCCAAATTTCATGATTTGTTGAGAAGATTTGGGTTTTTTTTATAGCAAAAAATGCATTTAAATTGTTAAAAAGGCATACTATTGCTGAAAAATTGATATTAAATTACGTAAACACGAAAACATGTGGCTCAAACGTTTTGCTAAAGTTTCATGTAGAAAAGGCATTGTTATCTATCGATCACCTTGGATCATGCCAACGATTAGAGGTAAACTCGGAGCTGTGCTCTGGAACGAGAGCCAAATGAAGCATATGACTACCAAAGTTCGATTTTCTTTATGAAGTTTTTTTTTGGAGGTGTTGTATCAATGTATCTCACACCCTTCGAAATTTCATGATTTGTCGATAAGACTTGGGTATTATTAATTTTTTATAGCCAAAAATGCATATAAATTGTTAAAAAAGCAAACTATTGCTGAAAAATTGATATTAAATGACGTAAACATGAAGACATGTGGTACAAAGGTTTTGCCAAAGTTTCATGTAGAAAAGGCAGCGTTAGCTATCGATCACGTTGGATCTTGTCACCGATGAGAGGGAAACTCGAAGTTGTGCTCTGCAACGAGGGCCAAATGAAGCATATGACTACCAAAGTTCGATTTTCTTGACGAATTTTTTTTGGGGGGGGGGGGTGTTGTATCGATGTATCTCGCACCCCTTCCAAATTTCAAGATTTGCCTGTGAAGATTTGGGTATTATTAATTTTTATAGCGAAAAATGCATTTAAATTGTTAAAAAATCATGCTGTTGCTGAAAAATTGATATTAAATTACGTGAACATGAAAACATGTGGCACAAAGGTTTTGCCAAAGTTTTATGTAGAAAAAGGCAATGTTAGCTATCGATCACCTTGGATCTTGTCACCGATGAGAGGGAAACTCGGAGTTGTGCTCTGGAACGAGGGCCAAATGAAGCATATGACTACCAAAATTTGTTAAGAACCGACTATAATACCTGACTTATTCGAGACGGTTCTATAGCAAACCCTCTCCAATGAAACTAATGTGCAACACATTTCTCAGGACAGAATTATTAGAGACGGTTTTTATCAAGAACCGTCTCGGATAGTGGCATTATCCGAGATGGTTCTTGTTTTTAGTCATCCAAGACGGTTTTTGTTAAGAACCGTCTCTAATACCTGACTTATTCGAGACGGTTCTATAGAAAACCGTCTCCAATGGAACTAATATGCAACACATTTCTCAGGACAGAATTATTGGAGATGGTTTTTATCAAGAACCGTCTCGTTTTTTTTAGTCATCCGCTCGGATAAGTTTCTAGCCATCCATGGTCTACTTTTCGAGATAGATTTTGTTGGGATTCTAAAAACCATCTCGGATGAGGTGTCCAATATAGCTCTTTCTGTAGTAGTGTATGGTTTTTCATTGAGCAGCATGAAGAAACGAAGCAGTAGTATGGATGCACAGGTCTTGGGGGCAAAAGACGGGTAAACTGGGAATCGAACCCAGCGCGCTGTATTGGAACTTGGAAGCCTAAGGAAAACGATCGCATTGTTTAACTTTCGTGTGGATATTGGGAGAGGTCGGTGTGTTGGATACTCGAATATTGAACGACCAGGATCAGATTACTGTTCTAAGTACAATACATGCATGATGTTGCAGTACAGGAGCAGTTGCCGTGCCAAGCTTGACTTGTCCAATCTTATAAGTAAGGATGGCTATCCATGGTCTACTTTTAGAGACGGTTTTTGTTGGGATTCTAAAAACCGTCTCGGATGAGGTGTCCAATATAGCTCTTTTTATAGTAGTGTATGGTTTTTCATTGAGCCACATGAAGCAACGAAGCAGTAGTATGCATGCGCAGGGCTTGGGGGGAAAAAAGATGGGTAAACTAGGAATCGAACCCAGCGCACTGTATTGGAACTTGGAAGCCTAAGGCAAACGATCGCATTGTTTAGCTTTCGTGTGGATACTGGGAGAGGTCGGTGTGTTGGATACTCGGATATTGAACGACCAGGATCAGATTACAGTTCTAAGTAGAATACATGCATGATGTGGCAGTACAGGAGCAGTTGCCATGCTAAGCTTGACGTCACCAATCTTGTAAGTAAGGATGGATATGTTTCTAGCCTATCCATGGTCTACTTTTCGAGACAGTTTTTGTTGGGATTCTAAAAACCGCCTCGGATGAGGTGTCCAATATAGCTCTTTCTGTAGTAGTCTATGGTTTTTCATTGAGCCACATGAAGAAACAAAGCAGTAGTATGCATGCACAGGGCTTGGGGGAAAAAGATGGGTAAACTGGGAATCGATCCTAGCGCGCTGTAATGGACCTTGGAAGCCTAAGGCAAACGATCACATTATTTAGCTTTCGTGTGGATATTGGGAGAGGTCGGTGTGTTGGATACTCAAATATTGAACGACCAGGATTAGATTACTGTTCTAAGTACCATACATGCATGATGTTGCAGTACAGGAGCAGTTGCCGTGCTAAGCTTGACCAGTCTAATCATATAAGTAAGGATGGATAAGTTTCTAGCCTATCCATGATCTACTTTTCGAGACTGTTTTTGTTGGGATTCTAGAAACCATCTCGAATGAGGTGTCCAATATAGCTCTTTCTGCAGTAGTGTATGGTTTTTCATTGAACCACATGAAGAAACGAAGCAGTAGTATGCATGCACAGGGCTTGGGGGAAAGAAGATGGGTAAACTGGGAATCGAACCCAGCGCACTGTATTGGAACTTGGAAGCCTAAGGCAAACGATCGCATTGTTTAGCTTTCATGTGGATATTGGGAGAGGTCGGTGTGTTGGATACTCGGATATTGAACGACCAGGATCAGATTACTGTTCTAAGTATAGTACTTGCATGATGTGCAGTACAGGAGCAGTTGCCGTGCTAAGCTTGACCTCTCCAATCTTATAAGTAAGGTTCGAGACGGTTCTATGGAAAACCGTCTCCAATGAAACTAATGTGCAACACATTTCTCAGGACAGAATTATTAGAGACGGTTTTTATCAAGAACCGTCTCAGATAGTTGCATTATCCGAGACGGTTCTTGTTTTTTAGTCATCCGAGACGGTTTTTATTAAGAACCGTCTCAGATAAGTTTCTAGCCTATCCATGGTCTACTTTTCGAGACGGTTTTTGTTGGGATTCTAAAAACCGCCTCTGATGAGGTGTCCAATATAGCTCTTTCTGTAGTAGTGTATGGTTTTTCATTGAGCCACATGAAGAAACGAAGCAGTAGTATGCATGCACAGGGCTTGGGGGAAAAAGATGGGTAAACTAGGAATCGAACCTAGCGCGTTGTATTGGAACTTGGAAACCTAAGGCAAACGATCGCATTGTTTAGCTTTCGTGTGGATATTGGCAGAGGTCCGTGTGTTGGATACTCGGATATTGAACGACCAGGATCAGATTACAGTTCTAAGAAAAATACATGCATGATGTGGAAGTACAGGAGCAGTTGTCGTGCTAAGCTTGACCTCTCAAATCTTATAAGTAAGGATGGATAAGTTTCTAGCTTATCCATGGTCTACTTTTCGAGACGGTTTTTGTTGGGATTCTAAAAACCGTCTCGGATGAGGTGTCCAATATAGCTCTTCTGTAGTAGTGTGTGGTTTTTCATTGAGCCACACGAAGAAACGAAGCAGTAGTATGCATGCACAGGGCTTGGAGGAAAAAGATGAGTAAACTGGGAATCGAACCCAGCGCGCTGTATTGGAACTTGGAAGCCTAAGGCAAACGATCGCATTGTTTAGCTTTCGTGTGGATATTGGGCGAGGTCGGTGTGTTGGATACTCGGATATTGAATGACCAGGATCAGATCACAGTTCTAAGTACAATACATGCATGATGTGGCAGTACAGGAGTTGCCGTGCTAAGCTTGACCTGTCCAATCTTATAACTAAGGATGGATAAGTTTCTAGCCTATCCATGGTCTACTTTTCGAGATGGTTTTTGTTGGGATTCTAAAACCCGTCTCGGATGAGGGTAGTGTACGGTTTTTCATTGAGCCACATGAATAAACGAAGCAGTAGTATGGATGCACAGGGCTTGGGGGAAAAAAGATGGGTAAACTGGGAATCGAACCCAGCGTGCTGTATTGGAACTTGGAAGCCTAAGGCAAACGATCGCATTGTTTACCTTTCGTGTGGATATTGGGAGAGGTTGGTGTGTTGGATAATCGGATATTGAACGACCAGGATCAGATTACTGTTCGAAGTACAATACATGCATGATGTGGCAGTACAGGAGTAGTTGCCGTGCTAAGTTTGACCTCTCCAATCTTATAAGGATGGATATGTTTCTAGCCTATCCATGGTCTACTTTTCGGGACGGTTTTTGTTGGGATTCTAAAAACCGTCTCGGATGAGGTGTCAAATATAGCTCTTTCTGTAGTAGCGTATGGTTTTTCATTGAGCCACATGAAGAAACGAAGCAGTAGTATGGATGCACAGGGCTTGGGGGAAAAAAGATGGGTAAACTGGGAATCGAACCCAGCGTGCTGTATTGGAACTTGGAAGCCTAAGGCAAACAATCGCATTGTTTACCTTTCGTGTGGATATTGGGAGAGGTCGGTGTGTTGGATAATCGGATATTGAACGACCGGGATCAGATTACTGTTCTAAGTACAATACATGCATGATGTGGCAGTACAGGAGTAGTTGACGTGCTAAGTTTGACCTCTCCAATCTTATAAGTAAGGATGGATATGTTTCTAGCCTATCCATGGTCTACTTTTCGAGACGGTTTTTGTTTGGATTCTAAAACCCGTCTCGGATGAGGTGTCCAAATAGCTCTTTATGTAGTAGTGTATGGTTTTTCATTAAGCCACGTGAAGAAACGAAGCAGTGGCATGCGTGCACAGTGCTTGGGGGAAAAAGATGGGTAACTCGGAGTCGAACCCAGCGCGCTGTATTGGAACTTGGAAGCCTAAGGCAAACGATCGCATTGTTTAGCTTTCGTGTGGATATTGGGAGAGGTCGCTGTGTTGGATACTCGGATATTAAACGACCTCACTGTTCTAAGTGCAGTACATGCATGACGTGATAGTACAGGAGCAGTTGCCGTGCTAAGCTTGACCTCTCCAATTTTATAAGCAGGGATGGATGACATCGCTGTTTTGGTAGTATGCCAGGTCGTGCTACTTGTGCACGGAACTACAATACATTTATAATATTTTATAATATTATATGTGATATTAAAATGTTATGTAACTTAAACAAATGGAACTGTAGGTTTCCATTTAGGATAAAGTGTTTTTTTTTGCTTTTTGGATCAAATTTGAATTTTTGGAAATGATGAAATATTTTTAAAAAAAAACTCGACTTTTTGTACACCATTTCATGACACAAATTGTCCGTTTCTAGAAGCTCCATTACTTTTCAATTTTGACATGGTTTTTGTCTTTTTAAATTAAAAATTTTATGAAAACCTAAAAACACTCAAATAATTTTTGTATAAACAAAAGGTATTTTAATATCATATTCACTTTTATATTTTAAAATTTATGTACTTTGTTAATGTTTTTGTGTCTATTTCAGATATTCAAATTTTGGGGAAAAAATAAAATTTAAATATTTAAAAACGTTAAGCGGACGAAAAACACAGATTCATAAAAAGTGTGTGAAACTTTGAATAGGAAATAACGAACCTGCTGTGTTTTCCGTTCCCAAATGCTGAGGTAAGTCCCCATATCTGCTGGTCCATCTCACCAGCGGATGCTTTGCGAACCGCACGCGATGAATTTGAGCTGAATTCAGTTACAGATCGAGAGCAAAGTATAATAGATTCTCTGAGATTCATTCAAGATTCATTCAAGCTCATTCATCACCACCACTCAACCACATAAAAATAAAATGGAGGGTTTTTTTTCCGTTGTTCCTTTCAGGTTATTGCTTTACCCAGTATTAGTATTACGTTACGGTTACAAATCGGAAGCACGGGCCAAAAAATATATTTTTAATCAAGATTTACATGGGCTAAAAAGAATAAGTGCTGCCAAAACATAATCAAACCAATAATGAAGAGACATACAACAACAACAAAAAAACAGAAATTTAGACAAATCTCACATATCCTAGACGATTTTTATGACGAATCATTGGAGCAAATCTGAATCAATACCCTATCTACTACGCCAACAATCATCATCAGGAATAAAAAACCGGCCGGGGAGCCCCATCATCTCATCCTCATCTACCAAGGAGGAGACGTCGAATCGAAGATGAGAGAGATGGAGAGGATAACGGATCGGAACAGAACATCATCAAGAACCTGGCTGGGCTTCTTCTTCTTCTTCTTCTTGGATCTCTTCTTCCCCCTCACGCCGACGCGATGGGGAAGCCGGGAAGAAGTGGTTGGGATTGGGAATGGGAGGAGAGGACGGGCAACACATGCTAGCGAGGACGGGCTTGGCAAGTGGAGTACTATTGTTTGTGAACCTGGCAACATGTTAGCGAGGAGAGGCCCGGTCGGCAGCAGCAACTTTTTTCAAAGTTGGTTGTCATCTTGACGAAGCTACAGTCACAGTAGAGCCATCTCAAATGGAGGAGCTTCGGTCCTTTGGATTTGCCTGCTGACAAGCCTTGCGCACTTGTGATCCTGATGCTGGAAGAAATAACCCCAACATTAATTTTCTTCAACGAATTAACAGAGAGGAAATAGGACGGGCGGCGGATAAAATTAAGAGTTGATCAATTTGATGCGAGTACTCACCGGCAATATGGCTAGCTTTAGCATTCCGCGCCATGATCGCTCGCTCGATCGATCCGCCTCTCGCTCTCCCCCCACTCTCTCGTTTTGATTTGTGCCTTGCCTTCTACGACGCCAATGCCATCAGATTCAGATTAGAGTGGAGGCGTGGAGCTCGAATAATATAGGGGTGGCAATGGGCCCCATTCCCCGATCCCCGGTGGAAAATTCCCCTATTAGGGGATGGGTATGGACTATGGAGCACTACAAGAAATATGACCTTCTATGACGTAATTTTTGTGACGAAAGAAAGGATTTTATTGGCACCGTATGTTATCTGTGATGTTTTTATGATGAAAATCCGTCTGTCACAGAAGGTGCGTCTCTAAAGACCTTCTGTGACAAAACAAAAAAAAACGTCACAGAAATTATGACGAATGTTACAATGTCACAAAAATTTATGACATTGTGAATCGTCACAGTTTGAAACAAAAAATATCACAAATGAGCAACTAGGATATTGCCACATGGTAGATAACATGGCATGTCGTGATAGATGATGTGGCAGGTAACATGGTGGAATGTTGTAACGAATTTTGCGGTCATAATTTTTTCCTCACAATTCGTCATAAATAAGCCACACAATTTATACATGTAAATAAATTCATAATAAATTCACAAATGACCAAATTATACAAATATTCATTAGTACATATATATATAGTACATAGAAACATAAATATATTTGAATTTCATTGTAACCATAGCAGTAAATATTTCTAAGTATAAGCTTCAATATAATAAACAAATAAGTTTCAACTTCTACAGCTTCATTTCTATAAAGCAAGCTTTCAAGTTCTACGTCTTCACAATTAGATGCTCCCCGACCTTCAATTTTCCTTAAAAAAAGGCATACAGATCAAAGTCAGTAAACTAATCTATTGTAAAAGTGCCAATTTTCACTGCAGCCCAAAGGAAACTTTAGCCTACCAAATATAAGTTTGAAGCATACAATATATTTTGTAATATCCTTCCTAATCAATTGACAGTTGATATACATCGTAATCCAATACCACTCCTAGTTAGAAGCATCATCACTGTTTTAAGGATCCTAGTTGAAAGCCCCTCATCGAATATTTGGTTGGTAAAGCAGAATAATTTAAATGATAGCAGTTAATGAAATCAAGATCAATTCTATTATGGCAAGAGCATACCTTTTGCCCTTCTGTGATGATCAATGGGCTAATTGGCCATATGAATTATAATCTCTGCAATATAGAAATTTTGGTAAGTGTTTTTATAAACATATATTATTATACTGCAGCATTAGCTTATTAATGCAAAAACACTAGGCCCTTGGTGCAACTTTGATG
>SPJY01007390.1:1010476-1074286 GCA_005191435.1 Raddia distichophylla | reverse complement strand
CCTCTAACCAAAGCCCTCTATTTGCTCACCTAGAAAATAACTATTAGCCTAGTAGCAAGATTTCATAAGAGTGTATACAATAGTTGAGACAGCAGTTGTCTCTAACCATTGCCATCTCAACTATAGATGGCATTAGAGACAACTCTATACAATGATTTGTTTATATAGCTGTCTACAGTATCATTTAATGCATGAGTCAGTATAAAAACAAGAGGTGTTCACTTGATATGCACTTAATATAAAACACACAAATATAGCTGGTCGGCGAGAACTCATTACACAAAAATTGGGAACAAATTCACCAAGCTGGTCATGTGTAGCAGGAACTTCAATATTGAAAGAATTCATACATCCTTGTGAAAAATTAAGATCAGGTGTCATCAGACATTTTACCATCATGCCAATCCAGGATTTCAGACCATGTTTAATCGGAGACCTGCACGGCGACAAGGGAGGCAGGCACATGGAGGGGGATCTGCTGACCTGCTTGAAGTTGACCACGATGGTGGAGGAGAGCCGCATGGCGGTGATGTCGCAGGCGTCGGGACACGAACGACGACGAAGACCGCGCGGGGAGCCCCTCGTACACCGGCGTGGCGTCGGGCAGCCGAAACGATGCCACCAGGACCTCTGGGCGTCGCGCCACCGCCTCCCACTCGAGCTCCAGCTCGGCCGGCATCCGCCCGTAGCGGTGGGGCCATGGCACTCCGCCGCCGCCGGCCGCTCGACGTTCGCAGAGCCGCTTCACCCCAGGCAGCCGCTCGAGTTCACGCATCACGCATCACGCATCACGCATCACGGTTCACAGCAATATATTATTTGTGTCTTTTTTTCTTGCGATAGTGACATTGCTTATAAATAATATAGGGGTGCCTAAAAATTGTAATTAAGCTACCTAGGTCAATAAACATGTGAAATGAGGGATTCCTCAGATCTCCATATGAAAATAGTGAAGTTAACTATTAGTCACCTTTAAACTTGAGAGATTTGGTAGAGTTCATTATGAACATAAGCTACAAATGGATGCCATATGAAAGAAATGCCGGCCTTCGATGGTGTTTCATGCTCAAACCCTTTTGGGGATGCAATATGGATATTTGTTGGTCCCTGCCAAATCTCATGATTTTCTGAGTATATTTGGGTATTATTAATTTTTTCACTAGGAAATCACCAAAACTACAATTAAATCCTAAAAATAATATAGATGTGCCTGAAAATTGTAATTAAGCTACCTAGATCAATAAACATGTGAAATGAGGGATGCCTCAGATCTCCACATGGAAAAGGTGAAATTAACTATTGGTCACCTTAAAACTTGGGAGATTTGGGAGAGTTCATTATGAACATAAGCTACGAATGGAAAAGGTGAAGTTAACTATTGGTCACCTTAAAATAATTGTTAAAATTATATTTGTGTTATTAAAATTACTTCTTGAACCCTAAAATTCCAAAGAAATTTCGTAGTGTATTTTAAGACAGGTGGCCATCTTCCTTAAGAAATCATTTATGACAAAACAATAATGTCATAAACTTATTGAACCGGTTTATGACAAATCGTATTCGTCACTAAGCAATATAGCATTCGTCACAAAATTGGCATTGAACCAGTTTGTGACGAATTTAGTGACGCAAGTTTTATTTTCGTCATTAAGCCATGCTTCCCTCCAGAAAACGTCATAAATAGAGCGATTTGATGACGAATTGCTCCATTGTCACGAGATATTCGTCATAGAAGGCCAAATTTCTTGTAGTGGAGAGAAATGATCCCCCGCGGGGATGGAAATGGAAAAAAATATCCCCCCCGTCGGGTATCATGGGGACGGGGACGGGTAAATTTCCTCCCCACGGGGACCCAGTCTAGACCCGAAATTTAAACATTTATGGTAGTCGGATCCTCGATCCAACGGTCCTGGTTTCTTGAAATCTCAACAAACCCTAAGTCCCTAACTCCCTTTGTTTTCCTCCAAGCCGCCGCCGCTCCCCGAAGGCCTCCTCCCCCGGCTCCTGTCTACTCCAGCGCCACTCGCCAGCCACCCCGCGCCACTCGTCCCTCCGACGCAGCTCGTCCACCTCCCGACGCCGCCCGATGCCCCCCGAAGGCCTCTGCCCCCGGAGCCGCTCGTCCGCTTTGACGTCGCCCGCTGCTCGCCGCCACCCGAAGCCCTTCTCCCCCGACGCCGCCCGTCCGTCCCGGCGCAGTCCACCCCCGACGCCTCCCGTCCGCCCCGCCGCTGGTATCGCTTGTGGCCGGCCTCCTGAAGGCGCCGCCGCCTGCGATGGCTTCCTCCCGATCGCCGCCGCCAGCCCCTCCTGTCGCCGCCGCTGCCTGTGAGTGCTTCCTACACATCCGGTGCCCATCTTGTCGGAAAATCACACCCGTCGGGTCCCCATATACCCGATCGGGGACGGGATGAGGAGTGGGGAAATTTTGTTGTGTCGGAGGCGGGTACGGGGGAGCACTCCCCGTCAGAAAATGGCTCTGTTGCCATCCCTAAGCTCGATAGTGGAGTACTAGTACTCCACTTGCTTTGTCTCCTGGCTGTAGTGCTGTACAAGTACAACGGACGGCTGTAGCTCTGTATGGTCATATCACATGAGCCGCCCAGACGTCTTTCCGGCATGGCCGTATTGATTTCTTTTTGTTGAACCGTTGCAATCCCTGCGCCCAGAGAGTCACTGCATGCTGTGAAAAAATCCAAAAAAAAATCCAAGAAATTTAAGGGAAAAATCAGAAAATTTTAAAAAACAAAATCATACAAAATTTTATAAAAATAAAACTTCAAAAACATCCATAAAAATTCAAAAAAATTTCAAAAAATTCAGAAAAAATCAAAAATTTATTTATCGTGGTTAAACAAAAAATTGATGTTTTTTGTTTTTCTTTTTTTGGAATTTCTATGAAATTTTCTAGTTTTGAATTTTTCTTTTTAAATTTTTTTTATGGTTTTTTTTATTTTATTTTTATTTACTATTTTTGAATTTTTATTTGTTTGGAATTTTTCTATTTTTTGTTTTGGGATTTTTCTGAATTTTTATATTTTCCCGGATTTTTCTAGGCCAACATCAACGTCACATCTCACTTAACGGTGTTTTTAATGGAACCCTAATGGTCAGGGGCAATGATGCTAATGGCAATAAGTTCCGGGGGCCAAAAAACAATTTCGAAGTTTAGGGGATTAATTCATGCAATTCGCTGCAAGTTCCGAGGGTTACAGTGCATTTTTCTCTAATAGATTTGAGGCTCATTAAGATGCAAACCATTTATTTCAGCATATTGAGCTTATAAAACAGACCTAACATGTTTAATTACATGCCTAAATATAAGGTGCGTGATTAGCTAGTGCCACTAAAATTTTTAATTACATGTCTAAATAGCAGGTGGGTCATTAATTGCTCGTGCTAATTAAAATCATTGCTCACGTTCAATCAGGGGTATGTATAGCAGTCTTTTTCATGTCTCGAAAATTTGTTCTTAAAACTTTTGAATCCACTGTGTTACGGAACAGTGGGAGTACTATTAGAGAATTGTGCCAGAATTTAAAATCACTACTCGGATACAAAGATGCAAAGTCCGTATAGAAGTCACACACTGAAATTAACTAGAATATTAGGCAGATTAGAAATTGGTCTTGAGTTTTGACGGATAAGCAACGGGCAGGTCGATTATTGCAAAGAGGCGTATCGTACCTCACGCCTCTGTCGCCTCCACTGTCGACATGACTATTCTGTTGGAGTATAATAAATTATTGCTGTGACTTGACTCCATTGCTGTGGAGCAGGAGTACGTGTGTACTTGAATGGATGCTCCTGCTCCCTGCTGCTTCCCATCAATCCATCGTGCTGCTGGTGATGAGTGGCAGCGTACAAACTGACTACAAAGCTCACATGGCTTTGGCCCTCTTTGATACCTAGTTTTGTTGAGTTTAGTTTTGTGGTGTCAAAATTTGTTATTTTTATATAGATAAAACTTTAAAGTATTCTGTAGTGATTTTTTGGTGGTTTTGTTAAATATACTCAAAGATCTTATTAATAATTATTTTAGTCTTTTTAAAGCTTTTTTAATTGCGCTTAGTTTTTTGTCCAACAAAACTAAACTCAACAAATACTAGCCATCAAATAAGGCCTTTCTCAACCGTCCGTCTGGGACTCAGAATTTACGGTCTGGCAGCTTTCCTTCAAATATGTCCGTAAGCTCTATAATGGCATTGTTCTTTTCAGCTTAGTGTAGCGTAGCATTTCATTGTAGCAAAATTTGTCTTGTTATAGCCTATACAGTGTAATAATTTGTAACGATTTTTTAAGTATTTTAGTATTCCTCTCAAAGATCCTAAATATATTTTTAATTACATTTTTAGAATATTTAAACCACTTTTCATAGACAATCAAATTTTACTACAGTGATACGTTACACTACACTAAGCTGAAATGTACAAGGCCAATATGAACATATACACCCAAAATGTAGATAACTATTTTAAATCTATTATCTAAGAATAATAAGCTTTAACATGGTGTATAGGTCTTTTTTTCAGCTTATAAACAGATTATAAGATAGTAACTGCTTAAACAACAACTAGCTCGTCTTGCATCATGAACACTAATCAGATGTACCCCGATAGATAATAGATGTGGAAGCAACATAATTACAATCTACTCGTATTTCTGAGTTCGCCACATATGTTGGTAGTAACAATTACAAGATACTACCAATTTGTTGCGGGAACTCCGAAAAGCTTTACATACAAGAATAGTTGATTGCCAAGACATATATCCCAAAATTTGTAACTCGAGGTATTTGACTAAATTTTTTTAAAAATATGGTGGAATAACCTTAGCTATCATTATAATTGCTAGTTGTTGCCTAGTACACCAAAGGAGGATTGGTCGGAGATATATACAACTCTATTGGTCTTGGGCATAGTGAAAACGATAATGCAAAGAATGCTAGAGTGACATTGGTCAACGACGAATTGTCAAAGACAAGTTCAAAAGTCAACGACGACAAGTATTTATGATCGGAGATAGCAGGTTGTTTTCACCGTATGGAAACTAAATCTGGCTACGGGCACGCAGTGAACACGTGGCAACAGGTGGCGGAAACCACGTTTCGCCATTTCCGATGGCGAAAGTCACATACTCCCTCTGTCTCAAAAAGAAAGTCATTCTGGGCTTCAAAATTTGTCCCAAAAAAAATGTCATTCTAGATTGTGGGTCCCACTTCATTTATTAAAACGAATTATTATACTCCACTCCTCCCACCAAATGCTCTCTCGGTCCACCATTCCTCACCCTCCCCGCATCGCCTCCTCCATCATCCCCCTTTCCCCTTTCTCCTCATCACCGTCCTCCCCGCATCGCCTCCTCTGCATCATCCTCTCCCCGCACCATCCCCTCCTTGAATCGCCTCCTAGATCCGTCCTCTTCCCTCTCCCCACATCGTCTCCTCCATCCTGTCCCCGCATCGTCTCCTCTGTCCTCTCCCCTTCCCCCCGTCGCCCAATCCCTTGCATGGAGATCCATGAATCCGGCGCCGTGACCGGCAATCTGAAGCTGCCGACGCCGGCGGTCTGAAGCTGCCGGCGCCGGCGGACGGAAGTTGGGTGCCAGACAGAAGCTCCCGCACTTCCCTCCCTCCCCAACCGCGTCGCCAATATCTAGGGTTTGGCCGAGCCGCCGAATCCGCGGGGGTAGGAGCTCGTTGGACAGCTGGACCAACGAGCGCCGAGAGTTCCCCGTCGGCGACCTCTACGTCGCTGACACGGAGGAGCAAGATGCCGTCTTGTATGCCCCAGACTCGGAGGACTCGCAAGAAGATGGCATTGAAGAGGTGCGGAAGAGACGCAAGAAGCTGACGGCGGTCGCTGAAAAGGTGGCGGTAAAGGAAAAGGTGGAGGACCTCGCGGCGTCGAGAGTAGAAGAGGTGGCGTCGTCGGCGGTGGATGAACTGGTGGCCTAGGAGCAAGTCGACCGTGATTTCGTGCTTAGCATGATCAAGGTTATGCTTCCTAGCTATTTCTATACTACCTGAGATGGTGCTACTGATATTGTGCTACTGTGATGGTGCTACTGATATGGTGCTACTGTGATGATGTCGCCTTTATCTGTTAGTTTTTTGAGGAATGATTTGGCGCTAATGTATGGCTGGCTGAGTTTTGGCGCCAAAAATATGTATGGCTGGCTGAGTTTTGACTTAGTTAAATGGCGCTTAAATGCTCCTTGGACTTGGGTTATGCGCTGATATAATTACTACACCCAGGGGTAAACGACTTTCTTTTTGGGACGGAGGGAGTACAGTTCGAGAATATTTAAATGTTACACCGGTTACCCAAAGCAGAGACAGGGAAAGGGGCAAGAGCCGTGGCCTACGGACTCGAGTTCCCGTGGGCACTGGGTAGAGCTCATGAGTTGAGGTGGTGTAGCCTAGCACGGAGCACCAACTTGATGGCAGCCGTGCACATCCTTCACAACATCGCATGCTTCGTCTTTGAGCAGTGGCAAGTGGCAGGCACAAAAAGACTAGTAGGCTCCAACTCGCAGCAAACGCTCCCATGGAGTCAACATATTTTAATTTCTCCCCTTTTGCCCTCGCATGCAACTTGTATAGGGAGAATTAGTTTCACCATTTGTTCGTAAATCATGTTACACAAGTGGTTAAATTTAACAATTATTGATAATACCCTATATTTTCTATTTTCTCTTATCATTTCAATGGGATGGGACATGATACCACTGAATTTCTATATTTTCTATTTCACTCATTTTCGACTGTTTGTGACTGTTTTCGGCCCTAAATACCATGGCGCCAGACGTCAGCGCATACGGCTAGCAGAAGTTCCTAACTACACTTGTTTATTTCAAACATATAGTACCTGACATGCAGCGAGTTTTAAAAAGATATGTCCTTCTGCCCCCATGTGGCGGACGACGCGACGTGACGCGACGCAACAGAGTTAGTAGTCACCCTTTTATGTACTCGGACCACAGGACGACATCCATGCACGAAAAGACTACTACTCCGCATAGTATGTAATCGCAACAAACGGTCACCCTTTTGTCCTTCAGTCCTTGCATCCAACAGGTAAAGGGAGAATTAGTTTCAACATTATTTTTCGTAAACCATGTTATACAAGTGAACAGGTTAAATTTAACAATTATTAATACGAAAACACTTCCGTGAGGGAGTCCAACTCGCCGGACTCCTCCTCGCGCGCTCGAGCTCCTCGCTCGATGCTCGTGCCTCCTCCTCCTCGCGCCTCGCCCTCCTCACTCGCTCCTCCTCTTACGCTTCATCTTCCTCGCTCGTCCTCCTCGCTCGTCCTCCTCGCTTGCGCCCCTCCCCCCGCCTTGCGCCTCCTCCAAGCCGTCCTTCGGCGCCGCCTACCTGCTCCTCCTCGCCTCCTGCCCCTCCCTCGTCGACGCCGGAGCAGTCTCACTGCCTCCTCCCTCGCGCGGCGGTCGGAGCTGCCCCGTCCTCCTCCCTCCTCGCGCGGGGTCGCCGGAGCTCCGTCCATCGCCGTGCTCCAAGCGTCGCCGCCAGATCTGGTGGGGGGCCACGACCACGGCGATGAGGGTGCACGGGGGATGTGAAGCTCGCTGTCCCGCTACCGGATCCGGCGAGCAAGGGGCAGGGTCTCGTTGGATCTGGGGAAGAAGGAGGCAAGGGGAGGCCCATCCCTATTTTAGGCTCGAAACCTGAGGTTTGCCCCCAAAAACTCAGGATTTGTGTGCCGAAACTTGGAGTTATACATACGAAACTTTCTGCTCTCGATCTGGAACTCTGGAGGACTTCGCCTTATGGAAATGTACTTTTCTTACTGAAACTTAGTTTTTCACTATTGAAACTTAGATTTTTGCCTAACGAAACGTGAACGTTGCACTATTGAAACTTGTCTTACTCTCAATACGCTTTCTGAAACCTTAGGTTTCATCGTCAAGTTGCACAAAACTTGAGGTTTCATGTTTCCGAAACTTCGCTTTTTTTTTTTGTGCCGAAACATAAGTTTTGCCCACAAAAACTTGGATATTGCCTACCGAAACTTAATTTTGTACGTTTGAAACTTGGTTCTTACTCTCAAAAAACTTTCTGAAATCTCAAGTTTCATTCTCAGGTTGCCACAGTTTATCAAGTTTCCATCGTTATTTTTCAAGTTTCAGTAGGTATTTGCAAAGTTACGGCGATGACATCAGCTGACGTCATCAGTTTCGGATGGCCGAACGTTCGGACCCAAGTGTCCGCCTATTATTAATAGTAATTGTTAAATTCAACCACTTGTATAACATGGTTTACTAAAAATAATGGTGTCTAGTGTCCTGCCTCCTGCTGTTTAGTGCCGACCCGTCACGTTGAATGACTGGAGGAACTTGTTGCGTGGTGCAGCCCATCGATCGATGTGATGATCATTGGCGCTTGGCACTTGGCACGGCGTGGCGCCGTACGTATGCTAGGAAAAGAGCGCGATGAACTATCCACTCGCCATCGCACCACCGACCCCGCGTGATGTGTACGTGTCTAGCCCGTGCAGGAAAAGAGCGTGCGCGATGTGTGAAGGAAAAAGAAAATATCATAGCTAGTTATTGAAGATGGATAGTTTTACAACTATAGGCAGCGACGTCAACATGTACTACTGTACATGCAATGGAGTTGCTGCCATGAATGTACACCGTATGTTGAAACCATGCATAGACTTGTGACAGAATTTATTTAATATGACTAGTCGGATACAATACAAGATACAAAATCCATATACGTACAAGTCCCACACTAAGATTATTAACTAGAATATTAGCGGTACTTGTACTCTCGCTGCTTCTCACATGGTTTGGTACCTTGTGACAACATGAGTTGACCACTCGATCAGTTGTACTCCATAAATTATTGAGGGCCTATGTACTCATGCTGCTGGCAGCGTCCAAAGCTCTCTACATGGCCACATCGGTAGGAGTAGAACCGTAGTCTACATCTCCCACCGGAGACCGGAGCACCCTCGCCTTGTCCTCCGTTCCCACCTTCTGTCCTTCAAGTTTGGCAGCAGCTTGCCCGCGATAGACAACTCGTACGGTAGTCGGTACGTGCTGCTTCAATAATGCATCTTCCCCCGTTGCATGCCCACTCGCCATCGCACCAGGAAAAGAGCGCGATGAACTGTCCACTCGCCATCGCACCGCTGACCCCGCGTGATGTGTACGTGTCTAGCCCGTGCACGAAAAGAGCGTGCGCGTGATGTGTGAAGGAAAAATAAAATATCATAACTAGTTGTTCAAGATGGATAGTTTCACAACTATAGGCAGCGACGTCAACATGTACTACTGTACATGCAATGGAGTTGCTGCCATGAATGTACACCGTATGTTGAAACCATGCATAGACTTGTGACAGAATTTATTTAATATGACTAGTCGGATACAATACAAGATGCAAAATTCATAGGTGTTCCGAGGGAGGTGATCAAGCATTCTTTGCACGTTGACGACAAGGCGAAACCGATCAAGTAACGTCTGCGAAGATATGCACTAGATCGGAAGTACGCCATCAAGGAGGAAATTACCAAATTGATGGCAGCACGGTTCATCAAGGTCTTGGTACAGAAGAAGAACAAGACATGGCGTATTTGCGTCAACTACACCGACCTCAATAAAGCTTATCCCAATGATCCTTTTGGGCTTCCCCGCATCGATCAAGTGGTGGATTCCACCGCCGGCTGCGAGCTCTTAAGCTTTCTGTACGCTTATTCAGGCTATCATCAGATCAGCCTGAAGGAGGAAGACTACATCAAGACGTCGTTTATTACACATTTTGGTGCTTTCTGCTATATCACAATGCCGTTCAGGCTGAAAACGCAGGTGTAACATATCAGCGCACCATACAGCGGTGTTTTCACACTCAGCTCTGCCGTAACGTGGAAGCCTACGTCGATGACGTCGTCATGAAGACACAAACGAAACTGGATCTCATAACAGATCTAGCCGAAAAATTCGACAGCCTAAGGGAATATCAGATGAAATTGAATCCCGAGAAGTGTGTTTTCGGGGTTCCATCTGGTAAATTACTCGGATTCATCATATCTCATCGGGGGATTGAGGCCAACCCAGAAAAGGTCAGCGCCATCATGAAGACTAAGCCCCGACCAGTCAGAAGGATGTGTAGAAGCTCATTGGATACATCGTGGCACTCAGCCGCTTCGTTTCCAGACTCGAAGAACACGGCATCCCTTCATTAAGCTCCTACGCCGACAAGATGGTTTTCAGTGGACGGTGGAAGCACAAGAAGCCTTCGAGGACTTTAAAAGATTACTTACTACACCACCGGTGTTGGTCCCGCCCATGCCTCAGGAGCCCCTCCTACTCTACATCGGCGCCATGGCTCATGTAGTTAGCATTGCGTTGGTTGTGGAGAGATGAGCATGGCTCCCTTTAGAAGGTACAACGCCTGGTCTACTTCGTCAGCGAGGTACTGGGTGATTCCAAAACAAGGTACCCTCATGTTCAAAAGCTTTTGTATGCCGTGCTGATCACGTCGTGAAAACTTAAGCATTATTTTCAGGATCACGAAATTTCGGTGGTCACTTCCTTCCCGCTTGAAGACATACTTCATAATCGGGAAGCCACTGGGAGAATCGCAAAGTGGGCAGCAAAGTGAGCAATCGAGCTTGGAGCCTTTGAGATAAAGTTCATGCCTCGCCTAGCTATTAAATCTCAAGCACTCGTCGATTTCGTCGTGGAATGGACAGAGGCTCAGACCCCAGCAGCACAGGAGAATCTCGAGTATTGGACTATGTACTTTGATGGTTCCCTCATGCTCAGCGGTGCGGGGGCTGGGATTTTTCTCATATCTGCGACTGGCAAGAAGCTACAATACGTCCTTCAATTTTATTCCCAGTTAGCAACAACACCGCCGAGTACGAGGCACTCATCCACGGGCTACGCGTCGTCATATCGCTCGGCATACGACGGTTAATGGTGCGAGGGGATTCCCAACTTGTGGTCAATCATGTGCAAAAAATGTTGGTGATATGCCCTAGAGGCGATCATGTGAGATGATTGTATCATACATCTATGTTCATATACTTATGAGTTCCCTGAATAAATGCCACTGCTTTGTTCATTAAGTATGACTTAATTGTGAAACACATTGTCAATATGACATTATTCTAAATGATACCTGGCCACATATCATTATATGGAACAATAGTGATTTGACCAGCACATGTATTGATTGATGGTAACGTTTCACGTATCATTTATATGGAGATATAAAATCAATAATGTGGGCACATGTTAGAGAACATGGGGTTGGATAGACCCGCTCCGAGACACTGCTGAGATAGTTATCTTAAAAGTGCCATCAGGGTTAGTCTCGAGTGGTATACCTATACGATCCTTCGACCTGAGATCCTTATTGATTCTCAGCATACGTAGTCGTATACTTTGGGGCTATCAAACGCTTCACCGTAACAGGGAAGTTATAAAGGTAGCTTGCGGGTATGCCATGAAACATGACGTGAGGTGTAAGAGATCAAGATGAAATTTGCCCCTCCTTGGTAACAGAAGAGATATCTCTGGGCCCCTCGGTGTGGATGGATAAGGAAAGTGCATGGTCATACCAAAGTGATTAAAGAGTTAATCACAATTATATCCATTACATTGACGAATGAATGGGTCGAGCTATCACAAGGGTGGCACGCTTCTTGCCTTGAGCTTGACTGATGTCGTGTGGCAAAAGGATCCTATATGAGAGTATCAAGGTTCAGCTGATTTGATCATCGTGTGCATTCGGGGGTCACTATGTGCTGCTAGGTACCGCTATTGACTTGTGGTCCGGAGAAAGGTTTCTCCGGGACCGCGGCCGACTTGTACATGAGCCTAATGGGTCACACACTTAACGGGTTAGAACATTACTAATGGATTCGATCCAATAGTGGGTTTATGCGGATCTAGATCCACTGCGCACTAATGGGTTTCTATTGTAGAAGATCCATTAGTGCGAGTCATAATGGGCTTCTCTAGTAGAAAGCCCGTTAGAGCACTCTATAAATTAGAGTGGTGGGCGTGGGGTGGGTGTGTCTCCCCACCAGGAAACCCTGGTCGCCACCACGCCCTACTCCTCTAAACCCTAGCCGCCGCGCGCACGGGTGCTAGCACACCAACGCGCAGCGTTCCAACCCCGGACGTGTGGATACCGTAGAGGCGTCGTCGCTCCTGCGCCAGCGCTGATCGAGAGGATCGGCTACATCCGCGACAAGGAGAAATTGTACCGCGTCGAGTTCGACTACGTACAGTGCTTTGCAGCACGCGGGGAGGCTTCACCCACTCTACTTCCGCTGCTAACGTGCTGCAAGGGTAACGATCTGTGATCCCTGACTCGCTTGCTTCCTGGGTGGTCGCGGTAGAAAATTTTGTTTTCCTGCTAGCGTAGCACCGCGTCCACTTTCAAAAAGCGTGGTCTTGTATCGGCGACAGTATGGCAGCTTACTGTCAAGAAGTTAGAAAGCTGGAGGATAAATTTGACGGATTGGAGCTAACACACGTGCTCCACCGTGACAACGAAGCAGCAGATGAGCTAGCGCAGGTGGGATCCAGTTGGGTGCAGGTTCCGACTAGAGCTTTCATCGAAGAATTGTGCAAGCCTTCTATCAAGTTACCATCCGCACCGGAGGAACGACAAGAAGATCAAGCAGAATCCGAGGCGGAGGTATTATCTATCAACCCTGGGTGGACGCAGCCATATCTGGACTATCTCCTTCGCGACGAGTTACCAGATGATCACAGCCTAGCTGAGTGCATTACATGCCAAAGCAAAAAATACAAGGTAGTCGGGGACGAGCTTTTTCGAAAGAGCAGTTTCGGGCTACTAATGCGTTGCATATCTGAGCAAGAAGGCAGAGATCTACTGCATGATATCCACTCGGGAGAATGCGGACACCACACGTCAGCAAGCCTTGGTAGGTAAAGCCTATCAACAGGGATTTTTCTGGCCGACGCTGTCACGGATGCAGAAGATATAGTACGCAGATGCGACGGGTGTCAATTCTTTGCACAGCAGATTCATATGCCGGCCCAAGACCTACAAACAATTCCAATCTCTTGGCTTTTTGTTGTCTAGAATCTAGACATGGTAGGGTCTCTCAAGAGAGCACAAGGCGGATTTACTCATCTCTTCGTTGCCATCGACAAATTCACAAAGTGGATTGAAGCCAAGTCGGTTGCTGATATCATGGCTGCCAAAGCGCGCAAGTTCTTCCGAGACATCGCCGTACGTTTTGGCGTGCCTAATCGCATCATCACCGACAATGGCGTTGAATTCAAGAGCAGCGAGTTCCAGGATTGTGGCGAGGAGCTGGGCATCAAGATCTGCTACGACTCCGTGGCCCACCCAAGGAGCAACTGGAAGGTTGAACGCGCCAATGCATTAATCCTATATGGACTGAAAGCGAGGATTTTCGATCGCCTAAAGCCATATGCCACGCGCAGGGTTAAGGAGTTGCCTTCGGTCCTCTGGGGGCTCATAACAACCCCGAGTCGAGCGACTGGACAGACACCCTTTTTTCTAGTTTACGGCTCAGAAGTGGTACTCCCAACTGAATTAAAGTTCCGCTCCCCATGGGTAGGCTGTTACAACAACAATCAGTCGGATGAAGGAAGGCTAGAAGACCTCGAACGACTTGAGGAAGCCAGGGAAGCTGCAATGATCTAATCGGCCAATTACCATGCATAGAGGGCTTTTATGAATGGTTGTAGACCATACATAAGCATAGATTCAACCGTTTTAAATGGCAAATGGGCTGCCCAGCTTGCTGCTGTTACCGCTATCGATGGACACAATTGGATGTTCCCGGTAGCATTTGGTTTTTTTATGTTGAAACTACTGATAATTGGATTTGGTTTATGGATCAAGTTAAGAATGCAATAGGCAATCCTCCTGAATTAGCCGTGTGTACAGATGCATGCAAGGGGTTGGAGAATGCAGTGAAGCATGTTTTTCCCAAGGCCAAGCAAGGAGAGTGTTTCAAGAACCTCATGGCTAATTTTGTCAAGAAGTTCCATGGTGACATAAAAAGGAACATGTGGCCAGCTGCTAGAGCATATCGCAAAGAGGTATATGTCAGCCACCTTAGTAAGGTACTTGCTGCTAATCCTGCAGTAACCAAGTACCTTAAGGACCACCACAGTTTGCTATGGATGAGGTGACTATTTTACTATTGTCATATGTTATTAACTTAAATAAATGAATCAACAAAAGCTTATTATCATTTTCTGCTTTTTATCAGGAGTTATTTCAATCCAGATAACAAATGTGACTACATAAATAACAACCTTGTTGAATGTTACACTGGTTGGCAAGCTGAGAGTGATGGTCATGCAGCTCTTTAGAAAATGGAGAGCTATTGGACTAAGGTTACAAGGTAAAATTCTTGCAGATATCATCCAACAACTGAATGTGCAACCTAGAGGTTTACGCCATCTTAAGCCAGAGGCAACTGGTGATTGAAGTGTCGAAGTTATAGATACTACCAAGAATGATGTTAGACATATAGTAAAAGCACATAGACATGAGTGCACATGTCTTCAGTGGCAACACACAGGCAAACCATGTGCACATGCTTTGATTGTCTTAACCGCAATGCGAAATATCAATATGGAGGATTTTGTGCATGACTATTTCTCTGTTGAGAGATTCAGGGCAGCATATCATGGTGAAATAGAGCTACTAACTGAAAGGTCTCAATGGCCTAAAGTTGACCTTGGTTTTGTCTTGTATGCACCAATAACCAACAGAGGTGTAGGAAGACATGACTTAAAAAAAAAGGTGTAGGAAGACAGAGAAAGTTGAGAATTTTGTCTTGCATAGAAAAAGGATACCGAGGAAAGAATGTTAATGTGGGGGGCTTGAACAAATACAAAAGATGCGGAGAGCTAGGCCATAGGGAAGCGGGTTGTCCTAAAAACGGCGTAAAGAAAAGGTGAACTTCTTTACTTTCATCCTATCGCAAATTTTGATGAAATTTCGTTCTACAAATATTTATGTTTCTAATTACAGGAAAGTAGGAGCAATAGAAATACAGTGCCATGGGAAGGATCAAGCATTACTATGGAACACACTACAAGTCTTGGACCTGCCACACGAAGGTGAATATCTTACATGGTAACTTTCTTTTTAATTCTTGTGTGCAGTTAATGAAACTGTGATCTTTTAGCCAAAGTGCAATGCTTGCGCAGAACACTACAAGTCCTGGGCCAATGACACGGAGGTAATTATCTCACATGTACCAAAAAAAAAATTAAGTTCTATTCATGTGGCTAATGAAATTGCAATTTTTTTGAGAAAAGCCAAAGTGCAATGTTCATGGACGATGGTGGAGGGCAAGGAGGATCCGGGACATCTACCCCGAAAGTAAAGACAACGCATGCCAAAAAGATTACTTCGAAGAAAAGACAATTATTTTAGATGATGGCTTAGGATTAGTATGCCTTCTTTTGCGGCTATGACCAGAATTTGTGATTTCACATGCATTCCTTTGTGACTAGGTTGTATACAAGAGAGAGAGAGTATTTTTTTAATGCATAGCCTTCTCTTTTTTGGTAAAGTATTTTCCATGGATAAATTGTTGTGAAAAGGTAAAGTATTTTCCACCTTCTATTACGTGCGTGCATGGTGCATGGCCAACGATCGGGCAGGAGCTCTTCGTGCGTGCATGGCCAAAAAGGTAAAGTAGCTGCTGTTACGTGCATGCATGGCCAACGATCGAGCAGGAACTCTTCGTCGACTGGTACCTCGTGCTCGCCATGCGTGCAGAGAGATGAAGATCAGAGAGGTTTGTGCACTTCGCAAATAACACCCTAGATAAAAGGTAGTCACAGCTAGGTGTAAGTGGGGCAAATAATCAAGGGCAGCTCAACTTTGGGCAAATAATCAAGGGCAGCTCAACTTTGGGGCAAATAATCAATTTTTGCCGTCGGATGAAGGAAGGCTAGAAGACCTCGATCGACTTGAGGAAACCAGGGAAGCAGCAATGATCCAATCGGCCAAGTACTAACAGGGCCGGTGTGGCTATCATCAGCGCAACGTATTGGGCCGTGCATTCTCCAAGGGAGATCTGGTCCTCCGAATGAACCAGAAGCACGAGCATAAACTCTCCCCACTCTGGGAAAGCCCCTATGTGATTGACGAAGTGATTCGCCCAGTGGCTTATCGGCTGAAGCGTGAAGATGGATCGGATGTGCCTAACACCTGGAACATCGAGCAGCCACGTCGCTCTTACTCCTGAGTCCTGTATTCAAATTTTGTAAATTAGTTGCTCGTTTGACTTGCTAGTCAGCCGTATACAACTAAGTAGTAAGTCGGGGGATACACTTAATAGTGTGCGGTGTCACCACATCCTATCTTGTTAATAAAATTATTTTTTCTTTACATGTGATGGTCGAATTCGGGTATTATGAAATTCTTGAGTAGTGGCGCTCATATTTGTCACAGACAATATTTAGTCACTTGGCATGTGCATGGGGAAAGGGCCAAGCGCTTATTCCTAACACTCGGGGGCTGGACCAGTCGGCAAATGCATTTCATGAAAAAGTGGATAAAACAAGTACACGGATAAAAGAGATCAGTAGTATTGGGGATCAGTTAAACGCGCGAAGATTAAGTCATTTACATGTTCAAGTTTTCTGCTACATGGAAGAGATATCTCAGACTTCATCCATAACAGTTGAGACTTCTTCTTCGGAGCAGGCGAAGACTTCTCGCACGGCCTCAAGGTCTACATCAGGATAATTCGACTTCATAATAGCCAAAGCTTGGCTTGCGCAAGTTGTCGCTGCTTCCTTCGTGAAGATTTTCAGTTGTGCAGGAGCATTTTCAAGTCGCGTCATTAGAATGTCGGCATCAGATGGCAGCTCCTCTTTGGGATAAATATATTGGAGCACAGGAGCCGCCGTTCTCAAGGTACGATTGCGTAGCTCTACGACGGACTTCACCTTCTCATCAAAAGCTTGGAATTGGGACTTGGTTTTTGGTTAATAAGCTGGAAATTCAGTCGGCAATCACCAAGCAATCAGGCTTTAGTGGGATTGAGTCAGGCAGAGCCAGAGTCAGAGAGTTACCCTTCAGCTCTTTGGCCGATTTCTTGGCTTGGGTGCTGGCCAGGAAAATTTCTCCCTCCATGTCCTTCTGCCTCGCTTCCATCACTTGTTGATTTTCCTTCAAAGCTTCGTACAAAGACATGCAGAAGGGATTGATCATGAAGAAGTGTTCTATGATAATATTGAGCTTAGCATCACTCGGGGGACCTTACCTTGGATGGTGTTAGCCTCTTCTAAATGGCTGAACTGAAGTTCGGTATTATCTCTTCGAAGCACCTCGATCTCGCCGTGGAATTGCAACTTCAACGCGTACAACGTGTTGTTGAACTCATCACGGGACTTCAGCTGGCTGACGGCCTTCTAGAGGCACCGAGACTTCTGTGTAGCCCTCTTGCTCATGCGCCGCGTGGGGACAAGAGGAAGAATTAGGCGCATTCTTTGCCTAGGACAGGAATTCAAGACATGAAGGGAGTTTACCTCAAGCATGTTGACTCTGAATTTCACTACATTCTGCAGCGTTTCCCACTCCTCAGCCTCCTGCTCGTCATCGACCTCGTAGCCTTCCATTTCCTTCCTCCACTTCACTCGAAGTGGAGGAGGATTGGCTCTGGCAGCAGGGCGAGGGATCTCCTCACTTCTGGCTCCGAACTCTCTTGGGCGGGGGCCGGGATATTTCCCTTAGCCGGTGAGGATTGATGAGTGGCAGGGGATGGCGGAGCAGTAGGTTGAGGCACTGCATGCTGAGCCGGACCCTCGTCTGGAGTAGGCTTTGCTTGGGAGTCAAATCGTGAAGAGGCCAGGGTTGGCGTCTTGGTGCTGCGCTTGCCCCGCGAGGTGCCCAAGACAGGTTTTCTACGAATGGTTGAAGATTCAGAGACTATGACCTTCTTACAAACAGTGAGAGATGAAGATGCGAGGGGAAGCCTTTGTGATGGAATAAACTTGGCTCCTACCCGAGTGGCTTGACCTCGCGGGAGCCGGAAGGCCTTCTAGCCTTTGTGATGGAATAAACTTGGCTCCTACCCGAGTAGCTGGAGCCGGAAGGCCTTCTAGCCTCTGATGTGGCCTCTGGGCCGATAGTCGAGAATACGGAGGACTCGGAGATTGCCTAGCGGGAGCAGGGCTAGGCTTCGGAACTTGGCGACAACGGCGCAGGAGCGGGACATCATCTTCATCCTCGTCCGAGTCCTTTAGAACGACTCCCTTGCCTTTATTGGCTGGAGGAGCATCAGCAGAGTCCTCTGCAGGATGCTTCAGCGGTGCCTCCTTGTGACTAGGAGCCTCGGGAACGGGATATGTGGAGAAGAATGCGGCACGTCCCTGCATAAAGGTCAGACCAGATCAATTATGATAGGATTTCCTAAACCACAGCCAAAGTCGAAGGGGATTCTCTACTTACCGCTGGAGGATGATTCGACAGACGATACGCGCTTGGACAATTCTCATTTTCTATGATTGAGCCTGGGGCGAAGAGTTCGGCCACTTGGCTGATCAAAGCCTTATGGGGGAGTTGTTCGTCACTTTCCCGAGTGGCGTCTTGGAGTCCCGAATATTCAAATCTGAGATGCACCTTTTCTTTGATGGGCTGGACACAGCGGGCGTTGTAGTTTAGCACTACGCTGATGCCGGTCAGCCCCATGGATTTCAGTCTCCCGAGAAGGGGGAGCAGTTCCCTGACGTGGCTTTCTTCGCTCTCAGCGAGGGGGAGGACCAGGATGCACGGACTGTGGGACATTCCCCTGAAAACAGAGGAAGGACTGGGGGAGATTGGTGCAGTAAAACCATTTGGAATGCCAGCCCTTGTTGGAAGTCCTCATGGAAAGATCAAAATAGAACTTCTTAGCTCCTTCCCGCAACTGAAATACGGCGCCGCCTACGGCTCTGGGAGAAGCTTTGTTGGGGAAAGGCTTGAGAAGAAAAAGGGATCTGAAAAGATCGAAATGAGACGCGATCCCGAGGTACGTCTCGCAGATATGGATAAAGACCGTGATTTCGAAAATTGAATTGGGGTTGAGATGAGTTTATTCGATCCCATAGAAATGCAATAACCCCCTGAAGAAGGAAGAGCAGGGAAGGCCGAAGCCGCGAAGGAAGAAGGACTCAAAAACCACCAGCTTGTCAGACCGAGGGGTGGGAGAGGACTCACCGGCGGTGGCGCGCTAGGAGATCAGCTCGAGGGGAGCACTCTGGCCGATACGAGCTTCTACAGCCGTCGGTCGGTCGTGATGGACTTCATCCACTATTTGGTGCTCTTGGTCATTTCCGGGGCGGCAGGAGATGGAGAAGGAAAACCCTAGCGGCGGAGTTCGCTGGAGCGGATGAAACCGTTGGCGCAAGAAATGGGCGAGGTAAAGTGATTTTGTTTCCCTTTTCCTATATATAAATGGGCCACGCTGCACATTTCTGGCTAGGCTTTATCTGACGCTGGAATGCGGCCTCTTTAAGGAGCTCGGCTAACTACTCGGATTGTCGAGTGGTGTTCCCCGAGTGGTTCGCTGGGGCGTTGGGTGTCCGCTCGGAAAATGCGTGGTTCTAACTACTCAGACGAAGACAATACTAGTCGGAAATTCAACGATTGATCAAGACAGTGAGAAGATTGAGAGAAAGGGACTTCATAATACTTCCGAAAGGTCATTTCATAATTGCTCTTTGGCCGGATTACATATATTCCGCGGCGTGGCATAATGAGCTAGGGCTCGTTGCTAGCTCGCGGAGAAGCAAAAAAAGAGAGAGACCAACTCTCCTAGCGGGGAGGGTGAGGCGCCTATTGAGGGCACCTCAGAATCATTCGTCTGCCAGAAGAGCGGCAACCAGTGCGTCCCTGAGTTGGACGCACACCTGGTATAGCTGCGGGAATCTGTGGATCAGAACCATGATGGATTCTTTGGCGCGAAGCCTCCAGAGGGAGTCCAAGGCGTGAGCAGCGAAATCCGCCGCAGCGGCAGCGATCCACTCATCCATCTGCTCACCCTGGCCTGCCATTTCGCTTTGAAGAAAGGGGGGAAGCTCGGAGAAGAAAAGAGGAAGAAAAAGACTTGAAGACTAAATGAGGCGTAATGCGCTGCATTTGGGATTTCTTTTTATATACACGAAGAAGTTGATGAGACGCGCTTCGCTATCCATTCTGAACACAGTAAAACTATCATGGCGATGGGACGGAAGTGGGTGCGGTTGCGCTTTCCGGCAGAAGCGCGTGACGCTTCGGCTGTGTGAGAAGTGCACGAAAACTCTTCGCCTTCCCTAAATTGGGCTTGGGCCAAATAAGCAAAGGGCAACCCCCTTAACAAGCTTTCCTAACAGCGCGCCACTAATGGTAGTGACAAGTTAACATCGAGCCTAATTTTGCCTCGGTACACCTTTGAGGGCAAATGACCGAAAGTGCCACATTATATTTCACGACATACCCCATGTTGGGTCACTAGCCGTCTTTGCATGTTCAAGCTGGTTGGGTGTTGGTCAAATTTGGGTATTGTTTCAAAGGTATGCCTTTTTAAAAGGTCGCTAGTTGTATATCGCTACCCGGATACAAATACCTCTCGGCTAAACTGCATTTAATCGCTACGTCTTTAGGTAGGCCGACAGCTGATCCCTTGTCCGGTTGGGACAGGTACCACTCGGCTGAAAGATGTGCCCCATGCCAGGCCGAGTGCTGGTTCTTGCAAGACAAGGCCAGACGTCTGACGCCTTGCATTCTTAAAACGCATGACTCATAGCATGCCTCAAGACGAAAGGGTTGGCTGCGTGCTTAAGGCATGCTCCATGATGAGCCGGTTGCTGCTTTCGTAATGCGAGAGTGAGTGTTAAGTAGGTGAATTTGCCAGTTGAGGTAACGTGCCAAACAGGTCAAAGGTTGTATTTTCGGTACTACCGAGCCAGGCGTTGCTTTCAACACCAAGGACTTGAGATTTCTTGAGTTCTTTACAATCTCTTTTCATATTACAGGAGGCATTGACGAGACTAGTCAGCCGGACATCTGATTCGATCGTAAAGCACTCGGGGGCTACTGTGGACTACATGGGCCCCGGGTATCCTCTATAAGGCCCATGAGGAGGCAGATAGGGGGCGACTCGAGCCGGCTGGATTGGGATAAAGACAACTCAGGTTACGCAAGACTTGATCACCAAGGATGCTTCTGAGGATAGAGTCGAGCTCCATGTAATTATGAGATTCATACTCGCATATCATGTACCAGTATAACCGAATTTAGTACCATGTACTGGATAGAACCATGTAACCCCATCTCCCCTGCACTATATAAAGGGAGGGGTAGGGGGCATTGAAGATGATCGACATCACCATAGCACATATCCCACATCGGATAGCTGCATCAGCATAGACATCTCCATCATCTGCGAATTCTAGTAGAAAAATAATCCCAGAGCACAGGACTACGGTATTGCCTCCGTGTTGAGGGCCCGAACCTGTATAAATCCATGCCTTGTGTTACCATCTGGCCTGGTTCTTGCGTATATCCCCGTAACAAATTTATTGCCTACGGTGACCCCCGATTAGCCACCAGTCGACAATTGGTTTTGGCCGATGAGCCGAGCGGTACATGTACCCGACCGGAGTGGAATACAGCTTGTGGCCCCAGAGGGCATACCGTGGTTTTGGCTGAAGAGCCGAGTGGTACCTGTACTTCACCGGAGCGGGATATAGCTAGAGACCCAATGTGAGGCATACCACGAAATATAGGCATCTGTCATCTGGTTCCGTTGGAACGTAGCGGTCGGCCCAACATGGTACTACTCCACCAATTTGTCTCCAGTTCCAAAACTCTAAAAAAATCCTCAGCGTTCTCCAAGTTAGGTAGACGCTCCACATACTGTCTGAGACACATCGACGATAGTAAGCTCTCGGGACTACCAGAGCCACAACCAAAGGAGAATGTTAGCACGGTCGCAACTCAATCAGGAAAAATGACTCTGATACCCGCCTCATCCTAACCCTGCAGGAAAGAAGCATGACAACCCTAAAGATGTCAACGAAGGAAACGAAGGGTATGGCGAGGAACCTCATAATGAGCCAGAAAATACGACGAGAAAAGATGTGGGGATAGAACTAGTCCTGCAGAGTTCACGGATACACAAGTATTTCCCTTCCCGTGTCACCAACGCAAGCCAACTGCAGACATGCAGTTCAACAAGTTTGTCGAGGTAATTAAGCAATTATATGTCAATATCCCCTTGCTAGATGCAATGCAGGTGCTGACGTACGCAAAGTACCTGAAGGACATCCTTGACAACAAGCACCCGTTGCTGACTGCGAAGGTTATTAAGTTGACCGAAGAATTCAGCGCTGCAATCCTGAACACTCTCCCCAGAAAAAAGGACCCTGCTTATTCAAACATGAGGAGAACTCTCCAACTATTGGACGATTCTTTACGGCATCCTTATTGGGAGGAGAGCAACAACAAAGGGGCGAAGAAGATCCAAACCAAAGAACGGAAGAACATGAGGTCAAGAATTTGGAGCCGCAAGAGAAGGTCAATGTCACTCAAAAATCTCGAGCAAACCAAGTGTGCCGTAAGAAAGAAATCCAACCAGCCGCGACAACAACTCCGGTTGCGGAAATTTTTCAAAAAGAATTGAGGTATGGAGACGGTCTGACTCGAGTCCCACATAAATTTTGAGTCCTTACCGGGAGGTAAGCCAGAACTTTTTTTTTGCATTCATATTTAATTTCCTGCATTTTTTCCACTACATATTTGATTTTCACCCTTTCATTTACCCTGCACTTATTTTTTTTAAAAAAAAACGAGGGGCCGGCCGACCCCACTTGGTCATCTGACATAGCCAGGCCGGCCAACCGCCCCACTCACCACCACCTCTCATGTCCAATCTCATCCACCTCTCTACATGCTTAGCTAGGTATCTAGCCACTCAAAGTACTGTAGATAGTGGTTTTTTTTTGTTGCATTTGCACTCATCCTGCAAGCATTCGTCGCCTATAAAACAAGGAGGAGGCAGCTGCGATCGATGCACACTCAGGCAGTGATTGCACGATCTCACGACTGCTCTCTTCTCTCTTTGCATTGCATTAGTTCCTTAATCATTGAATTAGTGGTAATGACTGTGTGACTTAAGCAAATAAAACTTTTCTTTGTGGAAGTGATAAGCCTCGCAAGGACTACTAATTTTTGGACGACTAGCTGATAACTATTGGACTGGTGACCTTTGATCTTCACACTACATATCCTTTAGGTATTTGTGGTCTAAACCCTTTTGTAGAAATGTCGTGGTACGGCAAGATTATTAGAACCCTGTCCAAGGCTGCTAAGGGCGCACACAAGAGGTCGTACATTTGAGGCGTTCGGAAACCGGACCTTTTAGCACACGCGGTCATACGACCCGATGTTGTTGATAAAGACTGGTCTTATAAACGACTTCTACAATGCCTTTCAGGCGGTGGGATGAAACAACTTCGTCCCCATCACAGAAAAAGGTTCACGCCTTCTAACCCTAGAATTTCTAAGTACTCTACGCATTGTAGAAAAATGAAACTAGATACTCATTTAGATTTTTCAATGAAATATTTGAGTGCACATTACAAGATCTATCTAGATATCTAGGATTTTTCAAGATCTGTAGAGTCACACCTGATAGGCTGAAAGGCTTTAATTCTGATGATTACTGGTTAGCTATCTCTTGCAAGGAATATAAAAATACACCCCGCATGAATGAAATACATAATCCCACTCATAGATTCATGCACCGCTGGCTTGCTATGGTCATTAATTCTAGACATGGTATGCGTACTATGCACCTGGATGAACTAAAATACCTTTATGCTATGGTAAATAAGGAACCTGTAAATCCAACAGTAGGCATGGTATTGCACTGGCTAGAGATGAAGAACATGTTAAGTGACATAGATTGCACTACTCTTGGGGATTTTAGAGAATGCTGTAGTGTCTTTCTTAAGATCAGACACCATTCCCATAAGTAGGGAAGGACCACTTCACTAAAGGGAATATTTTGAGGATAGATGAATCTGAGACCTACTATATATGATTTCCGGGAACCACGCCGAGGTCCGCTTGTTCAATCCAAGGCTCGGCCTCTATGTCGCCCAAAATCTGACCCTCAACTTTAATGGCATGGAGCCCCCTAGACACAGCATTTCTGGGCCAGTGACGCGTAGTCGCGCACGGCGCCAGCGAGGCGAGCACTTTCACGAGCAGCACGATCAACATGAGCATAGTGAGCCTCACCACAATCCGTGGGTGGGAGCCGCCGCAACACCTCATCAGTTTGACCCTAGCGCTGGGTGGGATCAATGGAACCCCCAAGCCTACAGGTACGCACCACAAAGTTTTGAGGGGTGGGGCACTCACCATCACGAAGCTGGGTGCTTGTGGCAACACGAGGTTGGAGGGTCTCATTTGCCGCATGACCAAGGTCCCACTATAGGACGGGAAGGGCCATCATCGGCCGATACCCTTCCTATTTCGAGGCTTTTGTATGAGACCTCCACACTATAGGAGAAAGAGTGAATACACTAGTTGATGACATGGGAAACGTTCGTCGAATGCTTGGCCATCATAGTAGGCAACATGAGGAGATGGCCGAAAACCTTCGAGCCAACACCGACACAGTGGCAGCTAGGGCCAATGCTTTGATAGCTTGGTTCTAGCACATCGGTTTTGACCCCCAGCTCAATAAGGTACGCCTCGTCCTCTCTCCCCTTTGTCACTGTTGTTGCCACTGCTGTTGCTGCAGCTAGAGCCATGCCAGATTATCCATCTTGTTTCGCTTGTCACCTTGCCCCGCCTTACCTTTTGCCCTGCCCTGCCTGTTGCCCAGCCTTACCTGTCGTCCTTCCATCAAAATTGAGTTTCTTTAGTTTCACTCGTCATATACATAAATAAAAAAACTAAAACACCAAAAACATTTCCCTTCAATTAAAAGTATGAATGTTGATTTTTACCCAAGGAGATGATGAAAAATTGCTCTATCTTATTCTCTAAATATTGGGTTTACAATGTAGTACTCTTGTTTAGTTTGGCATTTATTGGTATAAGTTGTGATTCGGCCTAATCTTTATCTAGTGGGTGTTGATATTTGTAATCCAAGTTTAAGGCTGTGTTTCTTTCGGCGGTTAGATTATAATCTGAAAAGGTTGTGGTGTTTTTATAGAAGATTTAAAGGGCCAAAAAAAATATGAATTTTTTTTTTGAGATCTCTAAGACAAATTGTGCAAAGTTTCAAAAAAATAACTATAAAATATTTCAAAATATAACCGGTACAAAAAAGATAAATTTTAAGCTGCAGCTTATAATCTGATTATAAGCTGAAAGAAACAGAGCCTAAGTTGTTGTGATATATGATATAACTAAAATAAGAGCTTAGTTGCTCATACATGGCTATGCTAGATTCCACACTGGAATAAGCTAACATTGCTCTGTCTTGGTTATTCTATTTTTCAACCGCCTAATACGAGGTGACATTTTGGAAGCCCCATAGGTATAAGTACAAGGTTGGGATACACTTGTAAGAGTTTAAATTAACAAATAATAAAGAGTATTATCTTGTGTACTTAATATTTATTGAATAATGATATTGATGTAATCCTGATCCACCGGGTCAAATTTTTAGCTCTTTGCTCGACGACGAGAAAAAAGTTCAAGTTGGGGGGTGTGTTGGCAGTCGTTAAAATCCAATTTCATATGCCGACATACGCCAACTTTCCAATTATTTGATGGAAAATCAATGTTTATACATGAATTTTATTTAAACTAATAAATTTCCACAAGTTTTGTTGAGTTTTTGTCCTCGGAAATAAAGTGGGGGAAAATGGAGCTGAACCAGGTGACCAGCCTGGTCGGCCAACCCACCCTAGATCGGCTGGCTAGCCTTGGTGCCCACTCTAGCTCTATTTCCAACCCAAGCGCCATGAAACCAACCAAGGAGTGATCCCTAGCGTCCATGCACGTCGGTTTGATCAAATGGCTACGGTTCCTTTACATTAGGATTACTTGGCACACAAGGAAATGAATTATATTGAATCCAACTGCCAAAACCGACTTTAAGGGATCATCTAAAACACTTTAAGGGAGCATCAACAATCAACTCCTCGCTGTATTATGCTCAAGCCAACGGCCAAACGGAATCTTCAAATAAAAGCGCTATAAAGCTGATCAAGCGAAAAATCGATGAAAGATCGCTGGGTTGGCATAATACGTTGGCGGATGCACTATGGGCATATCGGATTGCTAAGCATAGAGCTACGAAAGTGTCACCACGTGAGTTGGTATATGGTCAAGAAGCTATTTTACCGGTTGAAACTATCATTGGATCTACGAGAGTTGAAGAACAAAATAATGTAAAAGCCGATGATTATGAAAGTCTGGTGGTGGATAGGCTGGATGATATGGTGGCTGTTCGGTTAAAAGCTTTGGAGCATATTGAGCGTGATAAGCAAAGAGTTGCTAGGCATTATAATAAGAAGGTTGTGCCGAAAACTTTTGAAGTGGGAGATCTTGTATGGAAATTTTTTTTACCGATTGGTTCCAGAGATTCTAAGTATGGAAAATGGTCTCCAAATTGGGAAGGACCGTTCAAAATCAATCGGATTATTCCTGGAAACGCGTATATCTTAGAGACGCTTGAAGGGCAGGTTTTCGGTAAAGCGATCAATGCTAAGTATTTGAAGAAATATTATCCTAGTGTTTGGGTTGGAGCTTGAGCTGGGATTTGATAAAAGCCGATTCTAATGAATCGCCTATGGTTTAAGTGTACGATGTTGGTGTTTCGCTCAACACGTTGCTCTTGAGGAAAAGCCGATTCTGATGAATCGTCTATAGACAAACATTGGAAAAATAAATTGCATAAAAGCGTTATTACAAAGGCACGAAGGCCTTAATTGTTTTCGCCCAAGGGGCAGGATGAAGCATTGTTTTACGATCGGTAAAATACCGATCCATACACAAAGTTTAAAAATTTGGCTCGCAGGCCAATCATTCACAAAATTTGAAAATTGTGGCGGCAGCACTGGTAATTGTGTCCCGGACCTGGTTAACAATATCGGTGTCTTCTTCGACCGATCTAGGTATAATCGGGATTTTCTTCTAGGCTTCCAGAACTTCCAGACCGCAAGCCTTCACGATGTTGTATTGTTCTTTCGCTGCCGATTTTGACTCCTCGAAGCTTGAGCGAGCGGTTGCTTCGGCTTTCTTTGCCTTCTCTAGTTCTAGTTCTAGGGACTTGACCCTTGAAACTGTCTTGGAGGCTACAGTTTTTGCCGATTCAGCCTCTTGCTTCAGCTGAAGGAGTTTATCATTTTGAGCATTGGCGTCTTGGATGAGCCCCTTCAGTTCTGCCTCGGCATCTTTGAGGGCATCTCGCTGATGGAGCTGATCTAAGGCAGCGTCGAAGTCGGCTTTCTTGTCCCCAAGAGGCAGCACCTTCTGGATTGCTAAAGCTATCTGGTCTGGGAGAATTTCTTTGATAGAATCGGCAATATCCTTTAAGGCAGAGGGATTAGCCAGGAAAGCCAATTCATTACCAAATAGCTCCCACATCTGCTTGAGCTTGGCCAGTGTGTCCGGCGAAAGCCGATTCTTCTTGATTCCTTCCCGGCCTGTTCGGCATCACCCGTGCGCCCTTCCCTCAATATACCATAGGGACGACCCCCCCTCCAGGACCCCGGGGGTTTGCCCTTCATCAAAAAGCGTACAGTTTTTTCCCAGCCCGAAACGGCCGTTTTCACGCGTTTCGGCCCAGTTTTCGGCCATTTTCTGGACTTCGGCAACGTGAGCTGCCGGAAGCCGTGGACTTCGTTTCGGTCACATTTCTGGGCCGTTCCGAGTGTCGTGGAGCGTGAGCCAACGAAAGTCGTGAGGCAACCGTTCTCACCATACCCGACTTTTCCTTAGCGACTAGCCCCGCAGCACGGTGTTTCGCCCCAGTTTTCGGCCCGTTTGGCATCACCCGCGCGCCCTTCCCTCTTCGTGGAGCAGTTAGGTGCATTGATCTCTCTAGATCTAGATCTCACAAGATGAACAAGAGAGAGACAAAGGCTAAGGTTCTTTAGAGAGATGATGAAGAATATGAATTAGGCATAAATCAGGATGTAATCAGAGTGAGTAACCTTTTGGCAGGTATTAGAGAAGGCTTTAAATAGAGAATCCCGAAAACTAGCAGTTGTTGCAGAAAATCCCGCATCGGATGTTCCGACCCCGTCGGATGTTCCGATAGCCATCGGATGTTCCGACCCGCGTCGGATGTTCCGATGGACTACTTACTAGATGGCATGAAAAACTGACAGGCTGGCTTCACCATCGGATGTTTCGACCCTCGTCGGATGTTCTGATGGTGTAGGTTCTGTATAGAGTGTATTTTGAGTAAAAACTCACACGAATTTCGAGATACCTATTTTGAGCACTTAGGTACCTTTATATGCTTCTCCATTGCATCCCTCTTTATAGTACGGCATCCCTATGACAATAAAAAAAAATACAAATAGATACTAATCTTGATGCCTTCTTGCAATATTTCCACTTTTAAGGGGTACACCATCACATGTAAACATGTACCTTATAGATTTAACCTGTATAACATCTGTGTACAATTCTCCAACAGAATATATTAGCTCTATAATTGTTACTCATTAATCACCAAAATCACTTAAGGGCCTAGATGCACTTTCAATCTCCCCATTTTTTGTGTATTGATGACAACAATTATAGCTCACAAGGATATTATAAACAAGAATATAACTGGAAGCTCCCCCTGAAACTATGGCAAGAATAACAACAAGAGCTCCCCCTATATCCTTGACAAATTTGAATCTAAATGCAATATGACAGGATATATCACTCAATACGAAAAGATAATAACTAGCAATTCACCATTACATCATCATCACAGGATAAATAATTAAAGTCTTACAGTCACAGCGTACCACATAAAACATCGAGTTTAAAACATAGTTTTGCACTTAAACATTCAAGTTTCACGCAAATGAATCTAAGATAGGAATGGATAAATGAAAACTTTTCTCCCCTTTGGCATCAAGACGCCAAAAAGAAATAGAAGCTGAAATGGACTACTCAATCCACTCCGGATCACTGCTACTGGAGCTTCCACCACCACCTTGACCACCAATACCACCGGTGACTTCATCATCGTCGTCGTTGCCGCCACCGGAAGGAGGAATCTCAAATAGTCCTCGAGTGTCAATGGTTGTTTTGGGAGACTCGGAATCATCAGAGAAAAGTGGCATACCAAGATGCTTCTTGATGTCCTGGATGTGCTTCCGATTGTCACGATGACGCACAATGGATTCCTTGACCGGATCAAGGGTAAAGCTTAGGGTAAAAACCGTAGGGTAAAAAAACAGGACCCACGCGGTTTAAAAGAATAGGTCGCAGAACTGGGCCGAGCCGGAACATCCAACGGACCCCACGCTGAACCGCACCGGAAGTTCCGATGTCGGTCGGAACATCTGACGGGACAGCCACTGTACCACATCAGAAGTTCCGATGCCGATCGGAACATCCGATCCCCCTCTTGCTAGAATTGAAAGTTTTAGACTCCAGAGACTTCGGGAATAGATAAGATCGCTCCGGGAGAATAGAGGGGAGTTCTAAGAATTGAATTTACCCATGAATTACCCGTAAGCATATCAACCAATCAAGCTAAGGTCATGCATGAATAAATAGGATAGAAATATCCAAAGAGACAAATCAATCAAGTCATTTATATATAAGCCTATATAGCTATAGTAAAATAGATGACAAGATAAAGGAAAACCTTTTCAATCACCAAACAATGTGTGCAATATGTCAAGCAACATTCCGAGAGTCAAGGATATTCTGAACAAGGTTAAGCTAACATTGCTCTGTCTTGGTTATTCTATTTTTCAACCGCCTAATACGAGGTGACATTTTGGAAGCCCCACATGTATAAGTACAAGGATGGGATACACTTGTACGAGTTTATATTAACAAATAATAAAGAGTATTATCTTGTGTTCTTAATATTTATTGAATAATGATATTGATGCAATCCTGATCCAGCAGATCAAATTTTTAGCTCTTTGCTCGACGACGAGAAAAAAGTTCAAGTTGGGGGTGTGTTGGCAGTCGTTAAAATCCAATTTCATATGCCGACATACGCCAACTTTCCAATTATTTGATGGAAAATCAATGTTTATACATGAATTTTATTTAAACTAATAAATTTCCACAAGTTTTGTTGAGTTGTTGTCCTCAGAAATAAAGTGGGGGAAAATGGAGCTGAACCGGATGACCAGCCTGGTCTGCCGACCCACCCTAGATCGGCTGGCTAGCCTTGGTGCCCACTCCAGCTCTATTTCCAACCCAAGCGCCATGAAACCAACCAAGGAGTGATCCCTAGCGTCCATGCACGTCGGTTTGATCAAATGGCTACAGTTCCTTTACATTAGGATTACTTGGCACACAAGGAAATGAATTATACTAAATCCAACCCCCAAAACCGACTTTAAGGGATCATCTAAAACACTTTAAGGGAGCATCCCCTGACCTCACATGTAGCATACATGTGGATAACATAGACCCCGAGTACCCACACGGAGGGCCTAAAAGACCACCCGATCGACAGGGGATGGACCAAGTCGAGTGGATGAGGACGGTACCACTCAGACTCTAGAAGGCTTGCCTGGCAAGGAAAAACATAAAGATAGAAGTCTATCCCTAATAGGGAAGATACAATTGTAATCCCAGATAGCTATGTATTTGGTTAGATGATAGAGATAGAAATCCTACCTCGTTACCAATCAGGACTCCTTCTTGTAACTCCACTCCCTCCACTATATAAAGGGGGTAGGGGGCCATAGTTCGGCAGCCAATCCAATACCCTCGCTCATAACACAACTTGAGGCCGAGAACACAACATATGAGAGATCTCCCAATCATCTTCTACACATACTCCATATAATAGCAGAGCACAGGACTAGGGTATTACCTCCTCCGCGAGGGCCTGAATCTGTATAAAAAAGACCCCCTGTCTTGTGCTACCATCGAGTTTGGATCTTTTGCATCGCCCCATATATAATCATTGCCGACGATAACCCCCGGTTAAGCACCCGTCGACAATACACAACACAACACTTGCACTCATTTGGAGTCACTCTTCACTTAGAGTAGTTAGTTTGGGAGTTAGAACTGGGTCGAGCTCAAGCTCAGGGTTTCTGAATCGTCTTCGGGAATTCGGGTAATAGCTTTCGTAATCTTTCCCATTTGTAAGACTTTGATTTCATAATATATGTGTCTTTCGTTATCTGAGCTGAGCATATTCATACTAAGTGGGAAGTGTGAATTACTGGAGCATTTGATTAAGTTCATCTGGTTCTGAGTCTGGGTTCATTCTCATATGCTTAGAATAGCCTAAGTATTGAACTTAGATCGCCTTCCTAGGATCCGGGGAGGAGTGATCAGATTTAGTAGCAGACGTGGTGTCTGAGACTATCTCACTCGTAATCCACTGCGTTAGGATTTGTACCAGTAGGGCTCAATCCGGGGTGGTCATAACCATTCGATGTCATTAACTGATAGCGGATGGTAGTGAATCGGCCAAGATCCAACTAAGTTCTTAAAACAAACCACCAAACTCATATCTTTATACTCTTGTAGTTGTTCTCCCAACTGTATATCTGCCTAACTTGTCTTTTTATACTCCTGTGTGTCACCGGTCCTATTATATTATTTATCGTTACCCTTGTTAACTAGCTGGCTAGTATCTTAAATAATATAGATATTTAGAATTATTCTTCTCCCTCATTTCATATGAATTCGATACTTGGAATACTCCCGGGTGAAAATTACAAGCGATATTCGCCCGCTTGTGGATTGTTTATGAGAGTGTAAGAATCGCCAACAAGCAAGGTCCGACTCACCATTGTGCATATTCCACACTGGCCGGACCGGTTTGGTTCAAAGTGCTCCTTAGTCAATTTGTGGACCATTTTCCTATTCTAATGCCTTTATATTAAGTTTTTCAAACATTAATCAATGGAAAATTTTTAATATAAAATTATATCAATACCTCGTTGAATTATCTCACAAAGTAATAAAATACGTTGAAATCCATTTTTTCATTATTCTTAATTTATATGAGTATAATATTTAGAAAAAAGTGTCGATTTGGTCCTTCAACTATGCTCTGGTCCCTAAACCTCAATACCAGACTTGTGAGGTCCCACATGTAGCAAAATCGGGCTTAACCGATCTTTTGACTGGTCAAAACTGTGGGAGAAAAATTCCCACAATTTTTGGAGCAACATAAAGCCATCATCTCTCTGCTTCAATTAGAAACAAACTCTGGAGAATCTGCTTTTGCTTTCCAGAAAGCAGCTTGTGTTGTTTGATTTTTCATGATTTTTCTGTAAGGAGTTTTGAGGAGATTTTTGGTGGAGTGATTCACGACACATTTACACATAGGGATAAAAATTCCCACGATTTTTAGAGCACCAGAAAGCCACCAACCTCCTGCTCCATTAGAGGACAAGTTCTGAAAGAATCTGCTTTTGCTTTTCTGAAAGCCACTTTGGTCATTTGGCTCGATCTCCTTTCCTAAAGCAAGATTTGAATTGATTTCTCTTTTTTTTGAACACTTGACAACCAGAATTGTGTTTTCAAAATCCCAAATATTTCATGGCTCTCATGCACCCAAGTGAAGGGTACACATAGTTGTCAAGTTGTTCGGGTTTTTGATAGAAACGTCGAAAAATGTTGTGGCGTCTATTCACCCCCCCTCTAGCCGCCTAGCTTGGGTCTTCATACTCCTGTGTGTGTCACCGGTCCTATTATATTATTAATCATTACCCTCGTTAACTAGCTGGCTAGTATCTTAAATAATATAGATATTTAGAATTATCCTTCTCCCTCGTTTCATATGAATTCGATACCTTGGAATATTCCAGGGTGAAAATTACAAGCGATATTCATCGGCTTGTGGATTATTTATGAGAGTGTAAGAATCGCCAACAAGCATTGTCCGACTCATCATTGTGCATACGGTTTGGTTCAAAGTGCTCCTTAGTCGATTTGTGGACCATTTTCCTATTCTAATGCCTTTATATTAAGTTTTTCAAACATTAATCAATGGAAAATTTTTAATATAAAATTATATCAATACCTCGTTGAATTATCACAAAGTAATAAAATACGTTGAAATCCATTTTTCATTATTCCTAATTTATATAAGTATAATATTTAGAAAAAAAAAGTGTCGATTTGGTCCTTCAACTATGCCCGTTGGACCACACTGTTCCCTAAACCTCAATACTAAACTTGTGAGGTCCCACATGTAGCAAAATCGGGCTTAACCGATCTTTTGACTGGTCAAAACAGCAATATTAGGGATTTCTTGCCAACATGGTGCCCAAATGTGCATATTTAGCACACATGATGAACACTTGAACTACCACATCATTGCCTCATTATTAATGCCCTCAACTCTCTACTCTTACGAAATAAATTATCTTTCGATCTCTCTCCAAAATAAAGATTTGAGAGAGAAACTAAGAGATAAGGCAATGAGATGGATGCCATGTGGCCATCAAGTAAACAAAAATCCAACATGAATGCCATATAAGCAAAAAAAAACCTAATACCGCCCACTGACCTGATTAAAGGATTAATTTGGTCCGGTTTTGCTAAAAGAGAGGTCTCACAAGTCGGGTATTCAGGTTTAGGAATCAAAGTGGTTCAACGGACATAGTTTAGTGACCAAATCTTCACCTTTTTTCTAATATTTTTTTATTAATAGTTTGTGTCAAAAAAATATTTATATTAAGCGTTGCCAGCAGGGGAATCATTTTACTGTTGTGGACCAATTTTAGTCTTTAAAGCACTACAATAGAGTTTTTAGGTTAGTCTCTAAATTTACTGCTGCATGTTTTTAAGTTCCATCGTTTAACGTCGTGAGAAAAGTGTGGGAAAATATGCAAATATACATATATAATTGACACTGTTAAGTGCTCTTAACAGAATAGGAGCAAACATTATCTTCAATTTGAGAAACCAGGGGCAAAATCACTAAGCTGGAAAAAGAGGGGTAAAATCATAATTGGCTTCCAATATACGGGTATGAACACAAAAAATCTCATCTATTTTCTTCCCTCACATTACAATCATTTCATAGGGGTAAGAACACAATAATCACATCTATTTTCTTCCCTCTCTTTATAATCTCTTTCTACAAGATGTTCAAAGTGAGCTGAATGAATAAGCTGAGCTGATCTGAATGAATAAACTGAGTTGACATGAAGATGTTGTGTGTGGGCAGCCTGGCTGAATAAATTCAAGCAGAAACAAACATGCAGCAATCTTTTATGAGTTCATTCCTTATTTGCCATCGCCAAACTTCGCAGTTTTTTATTTGCCATTGAAAAAGTTTGATTTCCTTATTTGCCATCCATTTAAACTTGGGGCAATTGTGTTCTTACTCTTCTTTTGAGAGCTAATTGTGATTTTGCCCTTATTTTTTTCAGATTGTGATTTTGCCCTTACTTTTTCAAATTGAAGACCACTTTTACCCCTCTTCCGTTAAGTGTACTTAACGGCGTCAATGACACTTTTTTTCATATTTACCCTCATTTTTATTAGTACGTTATGATTTTTCCTTGTTTCGAGTACATATTATTCAAAATATTTCAATAGTGACATGATAGCACACCTGTACTAGAATTTCACAGTGATATTATAGATCAGCATTGAAAAATTTCACCTCCCCAAGCCGCGGCTTCCCTGCACGGCTCGCCGCAACGTCGCCTGCCTGCCCCGCCGCACCACCCGCCTGTCGCCCACCTGCGCCGCTTGCTCTGCCGGCTTGCCTCCGCTGCTAGGGTTTTTCTTTTTCACATAGGTTGGTGGTCTCATGTTAACGGAGTTGCAAAATGAGGGTAAACGGCTGGTTCAATCAGAAAAAACAGGGGTAAAATCACAATCTAGAAAAAAAGAGGGCAAATTCACAATTAGCTTTCAAAACCAGGGCAAAAACACAATTCTCCCTAAATTTAAAGAGTGCATAGTGGCACGAAAAACCACGAAGGTATATTTGCAACAGTTTGCAATCTATCTATCTACTTATCTGTATATAACAGAAGAAAATGGAGCCACCACGTTAATTCTAGAATACTAGGACTTCCAATATTAATCGAAAAATATTAGAAATTTCCATGTTAATCAAAAAAGTAAGAAAGATACTCCCTCCTTTTCAGTATGTAAGGCATAATTTGTTTTTCGTGAATACCAAGGAGACCGTGTGTAGCACATGTGATTCCTGATTTGCCCCTAATTAATGAGATGATTTGCCCCTAATTAATTAGCGAGCGTCCATACGTGCGATCCTAGAATTAATTAGTTTCCTTTACAGCGAGCGTCCATATAGGGGTATTTCTGGAACTTCTGAACGGTCAATGCAGCTGCGCCTTATAAATTGGAAAAAAAAGTGAAAACAAATTATGCCTTACATACCGGAAAGGAGGGAGTATGTATCATTGAATGTGGGTAATATTATGTATATCTAACAGTCAATATTAAAAAGATCTAGATCGTTGACTATGGATAATATTGTGTAAATCTAGCAATCAATATTAAATCACCCAGATTGTTTTAGCCAGATTCTATATCGGTGTTTTTGTTATACATATATGTTTAAGGGGTGCATGGTCTATACATGTAAAAACTAGCTATGTTCTACATTGGTGGTGGTTCGACATTGATGCTTTTGACGTTAAGCATTTATGCCCCTTATGCCATGGTTGTTAAGTATGATTTCAATCCATATTGTTGTGAATTTTTTTAATGTTGGTCTATAATGTCTCTGTGAAATACTAGTACATGTGAGCTATCATATCACTGTTGAAATATTTTGAATAATATATACTCAAAATAAGGAAAAATCATAACGTACTAATATGAAAATACATGCGTCATTGACGCCGTCAAGTACACTTAACGGAATAGGGGTAAAGGTGGTCTTCACTTTGAAAAAGTAAGGGCAACATCACAATATGAAAAAAATAAGGGCAAAATCACAATTAGCTCTCAAAACAAGGGTAAGAACACAATTGCCCCTTTAAACTTTAGTGCCTCATTTGCCACTCCCGTTAGTTTTGAAGTTAGATTTGATGGATTTTCATTTAAATTGATAAAATTCAATAAAATTTTATTTAAATTCATTAAAATTCAAAAGAATTTCATTTAAATTCGACATAATGACTGAATTTCATTTCACATTGTTGAACTTTTGTCTAAAATTCTCGTGGAGTCCACTTCACGACACAAGGTTTTAAATTTTGTCATTAGGTCGAATTTAAATAAAAAAAATATGTTGAATTTTGATGAATTTAAATGAAGTTTTGTTGAATTCCATCAAATTTAAGTGAAAATTCATAAAATTTAACTGCTAAACTAGCGGGAGTGGCAAATGAGACACCGAATTTTAAATGGATGGCAAATAAGAAAGTTAAACTTTTTTCGTGTCGAATAAGGAGCCGCGAACGAAGTTCGACCATGATAAATAAGAAAGAGTAAATTGCACTTTTGCCCTCTGAAGTTGGACGAAAATCTCACTTGGCCCCCTAAACTTTGTTTTGTCTCACTTGGCCCCTTGAAGTTGTGTTTAGGTGCCACAAAAGCCCCTAGAAGTTGGATCCCGTTGCAACACAGCCCCTAGAAGTTCAGGATGCAAACGGGTTGCCCGACGGCCAAACGGTGCCTGCCCGTGTCGCCCGTGTCATCGTAAGCAGGAAAAAGCGGCGGCCCAGAAAAAAAATTTATGGGTGAGGTGGCATCCGTCGCCGCTCACAAAATTTTGTCGCTGTTGCATTGGTCAAGGCATCGAGCTCTACCTCTACGCTAAGCGAATCTTAAGTCAGCTGGTTCCTGACGGCTGTACTGCCGCACTCATCCGAGAACATGTCTTGCTCGGCGAGGTTTGCTGCGAGCTAATCGCCACCATATCGGACGCTGCTCTATACAGGTATGTTTTTTTGGTGCGCTGAACCAACGAGATGTATCAGTATAAATTTGCCTACATGCATGGCATAAAATAACGTATTGATCTGGAGCTGCAAGAACTTGATGTTGTAAACTGCTTCAAGAGTTCAGTTGGATACTTCAGTTTGGTGTTTCAATTTCAACGGGGTGTTTTCGATTCGATCCATCTATGGTTTCAGTTTGTTGGAGGTACTTATTCTACTATCAACCGTCGCATCTGGTCTTTGTGGGCTCCCACCACGTGCAAGTTCTTCTCATATTTGCTACTACACAACCGGATGCTCACGGCCGATTTCCTTCTCCGCCGCGGGCTTATCAACAACTATTTTCGCCCACTCTGTCGACGAAACCTGAAGACATCGACACACCCCTTCCTCCAATACGATTACAACTCTCTCATCTGGTCAGGCTTGGCGGCCAACCTTGACTTCCAAGCCCTCCAGCCCTCCTCGTGGACGCACACAAGTTTTTTCACAAATTGGTGGGACAACGGCATTGCCGCGTCGACCGACTGTGCTAGATGTTTCTCAGTTATTTTGGGAACTCTCTTACACCTCTGGCTCGAGCACAACAATTGAATTTTTCAGCGATCCGAGCGTTCAACTTCGGTTTTTCTTGTAACTCTTTTAGATGACCGCCACCTTTGGGTGGCGGCAGCGGCTCGTTTTGTAATTAATTAAGCTGCATCGATCTATCGTGAAGGGGGGCGTCAATTTCACCTCCCAACACATTGTACTTCTTTCTTCTATTTAATTTCACCTCCAAAGCTATGCACTTTTTTCTTCTATTCAATATAATCGGCAGTTTTCTTACCCTTCGAGAGAAAAAGGAAACCACACATACTAAGTCGTTGTCCCAAAGCTAGCCGTGATCAAGAGATTTTTACATTGATTAAAGTGACTTTTTTCAATTAAAGTGATTTGCTTTGGACGAGGAGCTAACTTTGTTTCATGAGTTTGTGTTCAAAAATAATGCTAGCAGCATCCAACATCACAGAGTAATTACACGCACGGTCGGGAGCAGCCGGGAGCATAGCGCGGTATCTGGATTATCACAACGGGCTAAGCGGGACAACTGGCATTACATGGTCTGTACGGGTTGACCATTAATCGTAGTCGACTGAAATACGGGAGCCCAGTTTATGATTTGGACGGGCTAAGTTAAACGGATAAATGGGCTATGGCAACCACTTGCATCGCTACTAGAAGTTGGCTCCGGTTTCAAAAAAATTAGCCTGCGTTGCAACTTCAAGGGGCCAAGTGAGACAAAACAAAGTTTAGGGGGTCAAGTGAGATTTTCGTCCAACTTCAGGGGACAAAAGTGCAATTTACTCAATAAGAAATTAACTCATTTTTTATTTTTGCTCTCATGCACAGTAAACGACGTGATGGTGTATACTGCTCCATGTTTCCAAGTTGCAACCTGACCTTTGTCCTCTTGCCATAAAATGAAATGACATGAACGTGCGCTCTACACATGCCTGGTGGTACAGTGCAATTGACGTGACAGCATGCCAGGTGCATTTGTGCATTGCGGTAAATAATGGAGAAGATATCGATAATTGTGAAGGTATTTTTCTTTAATTTTTTTGTTTGGTGCTTCATTTACTGGCATGTTCGGCAATTTGTCCTTATCCCTACAGCAAATCTTATTTCTACCTCACTTATAACCCGTAGCAGGCCGTATTCCAGCCTCCTCACGCTGGCTACGTCGGCGCGTGTTCCCAGCCATCGGTTTCGCCTGATGGACGGCCAGCAGCGCGCCACATAGGCCCATGATTTGAGAGAGAAACTAAGAGATAAGGCAATGAGATGGATGCCATGTGGCCATCAAGTAAGCAAAAATCCAACATGAATGCCATATAAGCAAAAAAACCCTAATACCGCCCATTGACCTGATTAAAGGATTAATTTGGTCCGGTTTTGCTAAAAGAGAGGTCTCACAAGTCGGGTATTCAGGTTTAGGAACCAAAGTGGTTCAATGGACATAGTTTAGAGACCAAATCTTCACTTTTTCCTAATATTTTTTTATTAATAGTTTGTGTGAAAAAAATATTTATATTAAGCGTTGCCAGCAGGGGAATCATTTTACTGTTGTGGACCAATTTTAGTCTTTAAAGCACTACAATAGAGTTTTTAGGTTAGTCTCTAAATTTACTGCTGCATGTTTTTAAGTTCCATCGTTTAACGTCGTGAGAAAAGTGTGGGAAAATATGCAAATATACATATATAATTGACACTGTCAAGTGCTCTTAACAGAATAGGAGCAAACATTATCTTCAATTTGAGAAACCAGGGGCAAAATCACAAAGCTGGAAAAAGAGGGGTAAAATCATAATTGGTTTCCAATATACGGGTAAGAACACAAAAATCTCATCTATTTTCTTCCCTCTCATTACAATCATTTCATAGGGGTAAGAACACAATAATCTCGTCTATTTTCTTCCCTCTCTTTATAATCTCTTTCTACAAGATGTTCAAAGTGAGCTGAATGAATAAGCTGAGCTGAATCTGAATGAATAAACTGAGTTGACCTGAAGATGTTGTGTGTGGGCAGCCTGGCTGAATAAATTCAAGCCGAAAAAAACATGCAATAATCTTTTATGAGTTCAATCCTTATTTGCAATCGCCAAACTTTGCATTATTTTTATTTGCCATTGAAAAAGTTTGACTTTCTTATTTGCCATCCATTTAAACTTTAGTGCCTTATTTGCCACTCCCGTTAGTTTTGATATTGGATTTGACGGATTTTCATTTAAATTGATAAAATTCAATAAAATTTCATTTAAATTCATTAAAATTCAAAAGAATTTCATTTAAATTCGACATAATGACTGAATTTCATTTCACATTGTTGAACTTTTGTTTAAAATTCTCGTGGCGTCCACTTCATGACACAAGGTTTTAAATTCTGTCATTATGACGAATTTAAATAAAAAAATATGTTGAATTTTGATGAATTTAAATGAAATTTTGTTGAATTCCTTCAAATTTAAGTGAAAATTCATAAAATTTAACGGCTAAACTAGCGGGAGTGGCAGATGAGACACCGAATTTTAAATGGATGGCAAATAAGAAAGTTAAACTTTTTCAGTGTCAAATAAGGAACCACGAAGTTCGACCATGATAAATAAGAAATTAACTCATCTGTTATTTTTGCTCTCATGCACAGTAAACGATGTGATGGTGTATACTGCTCCATGTTTCCAAGTTGCAACCTGACCTTTGTCCTCTTGCCATAAAATGAAATGACATGAACGTGCGCTCTACACATGCCTGGTGGTACAGTGCAATTGACGTGACAGCATGCCAGGTGCATTTGTGCATTGCGGTAAATAATGGAGAAGATATCGATAATTGTGAAGGTATTTTTCTTTAATTTTTTTGTTTGGTGCTTCATTTACTGGCATGTTCGGCAATTTGTCCTTATCCCTACAGCAAATCTTATTTCTACCTCACTTATAACCCGTAGCAGGCCGTATTCCAGCCTCCTCACGCTGGCTACGTCGGCGCGTGTTCCCAGCCATCGGTTTCGCCTGATGGACGGCCAGCAGCGCGCCACATAGGCCCATCCCAACACATTTTTTAGTGTGAAGCATGGGCTTTATTGATCAGGTGATTGGGCCAGCACTACAAGAAGAGATTACATTAGTATTATAAGGTCTATTGGCGTAACAGACCGCTTGATGGTCTAGCCCAGCAACACGCGGGAAAACCCAATCTTCTGGTGAATTCTTCAGGTAAGCAGTCAATGACGTCGGCATGCCACTCCCCTTCTATCTTGCTCTCTCGCCCCAAATGAGAAACCACATAAGCTAGATTGTTTGTCGTGCGCTTTGGAATCTAGTTACCAGCGCTGGAAACTTCATCTTGCATCGAAGCTCCATAATCAAAGCAGCAATGGGTGGGCGATCCAACTCATCAGAGGTAAGCTTCTGGACAAGACTTGTACGGTCTGGATAGAGAAATCTCACCATTTCCACGAAATTCATAGCATGGTTAATAGCTTCCGCAAGCGCCATAGCTTCCACCGCTTCAGCATCCATCTGCATACCTAAATTTTTTTATTCAGATTGCTGTTATTTGTAGACTTGGTAGTCGAATCACCACTGCTCCAAAAGTGTCTTTCGTTACTACATCCAAAGTAGCATCAACAAGGCATATCGGATCCTTGGGATAAATTTTTTGCTTTGGATAGTGGTTTGATTTAATCATCCTGTTTCCCGCCATTTCAAAATTTTCAAATAGGAGTGTTTAACTTTGTTAGCCAAACCCTCTATACTTTCAGATCATTCTTGAAAGAGGAGCATGTTTCGTGGCCGCCAAAACTCTAGCATCCCCAACACAAGGATAAGCAAACACCCAGGATGAACCACCCGAATAATATTAAGCATCCACCGAGCAATAGGGATCTCAAGTTCAGCTAACCATAAAGGTATTTGTACATCGGGTAGTAGCTTATGCAAGTTCTCCCAAAATAACACAGCAATTGGGCATAAGAAGCTGATACGTTCAATGTGTTCTCCTAGATTGCAGCTAATACATTACGTCATAGAAATAATGTTGCGAATAACTAGCCAAAGCCCATGTTTTGTTATATACAAGAAAATAAAATTCAACCGTCGATATTATGAGCGAACCAATTATACATCTCCAGATGATTAGACGTGTTCCTTTCGTCTTCGCCTTAGATGATTCGTGCTACACAATATGACATGTCGCATCAGCTACTCGTGAAAGTGCACGGCTCGCTGGCGGCGTACGCGACTACGCGTCACTGCCCAAAGATGCTGTGTCTAGGGAGCTCCATGCCATTAAAGTTGAGGGTCAGATTTCGGGCGACATAGAGGCCGAGCCTTGGATTGGACAAGCGGACCTCGGCCGTGGTTCCTGGAAATCATATGAAACTAGTGGTAGCCTCTGTTCCTTTTGTTGTTCTCAAACATTTTTATAAAAACGAATTATATGGAGAATAAATAATTAATAAATCCTGAGCAGCCAATTGCACTGGCACTGACGGGGACCAGGCAAGCCGCAGCTCAGAGACGGCTTCAGGTCACGCGAGCGCAACACCGCCTCCCATGGGCGCGGCTCAGTGAAGCATCAAATCGTTGGGCCCACCCATTGCAGGGGGAGCAGCTGCTTCCATCATGCGGCCTCCATCCGAATTAAGGAAGGGCACGGTCTCTCATGGGCCACGAGTCCAGCCCGGCGATCGGGCGAGGCCACAGGGCCAGCTGAGGTCCCTCCCCAGGAGAAGGACGCGTGGAGGGAGCCCTGTGCCAGATGGTTGTGGTCTTCAACGCCAGAACGCGCCACGTCGTCAGGTCATTTACACAGGTCGCGTCACCTGACAGACTTCAGCCGTCCGATCTTCTCGCGAAATCAGATCCGTCCGTCCATTCCCAAAATAACATTTAAAATGAAACCTTTTGCGCATTAGATAGCAATGTGGGCGCATTAGTTAGCTGAGAGAGTTCTCAGTCCGAAGGCCCCGGTTCGATTCATGCCTCCGCTCGCGGCTTGTTTTTTTATCGACGCAGCTGGAGGCCAAGCGAACGCAGGCGGAGACCAACCGAAGTGCCACTGTGCCAGTACGGCTGCGTGCCATTCTTTCTTGCCTTTCATGTTTCTTTTTTTTTTGTGGGTCGAAAAATGTTCACAGAAGTTGAAAGTTTCCAAAAATCAAATCATGGCTACACAAAGAACATCCATAAAACATTTAATATTATTCAAAAAATTTCAGATCCAAATTTACAAATGGTTTGCTCTTTCTTACTAAGGGTGTATTTCTTCTAGATCTTTCAGGCCCAAATTTACAAATTTAATATTGTTCATTTTTTAAAAAAATTCAAGTTTATAAATAGTTTGCTCTTTTTAATGAAGGGCATTTCCCATTTCCCCAGTTTTATTTATGGTACGTAACACAAAAATCATACAAATTGAAATTTCTCAAAAAAATAAATATGGTAACGGTCGTAAATACAACAAAGAACATGGTGAGGGTCCATAAATACATTTCAGTATTGCAAATATTGACTTCTATAGAATAAATTAAGAAATAATAGAAAATTTTTCTAAAAATAAGAAATCCGAAAAATCTGAAAAACTAAAAAAGAACAAAAAATACCAGAATACAACTGTGCCTTACGAAACAAACGCCATGCGCCACGGGCGCGTTGCCATCGCTAGCTATATAACATTTTTAAACTATAGGTTTAATATAATTATATAGCATTTTTAAATATAAATATAACTACGTGGCCTCCCTCACTCCCCACGCGCTAGCCACGTGTCCCCCCACTTCCCCACATGTGCAGGTTCCGTCGAAGAAATTATAGTAATCTTGCGTATACAATATTGTAAACTTGAACTCAAATTATCGTAAACGCAGATAAAAATTTGCTCAGCTTGCTTTGCTAGTGCAAGTATATGGTACATTAATTATGCAAATTTTCCTTCTTATTTCTACTCTTACCGTTGATTGCGAACTTCGATTGACTAACCGTTTCAAGAATTAAACTTGAGAATTGTAATTGCAGTGTTGTACTGGAAAATGTATGTGTGTGCTGATGCATGTATATCAACATTTTTGTTAGGTACTCATCCATATCTCCCTGGCTTAAAGTCGGCACGTGAAATTCACCAAAAACATGGTGTCAACCTTCCGCCTCTGTTAATTGTGGTGATCCCCTGCATTTTTATGGTTATAAATATTTAGGTTGAAACTAGTGGTAGCCTCTGTTCCTTTTGTTGTTCTCATACATTTTTAAGACTAGAAATCAACTTTACTTGTTATACAGATTTCTATTCAAACTAATGGCAGTCAATTATGTATCTGAGCTTGCCATTTAATAATGCTAGCCAAACCGAGCATCTCCAATGATGCAACTAGCTGCTAGTTATAAACAAGTGTCATGTCATCTATATATAGATAACATACAATTAGCTTGTCCAATGGGATTAGCTATAATATTGACTATAATATTGAATATGGGTCCACATGTAATAGATAGTAGGTGCATTGAAATCAGCTATAGACTAGCTGCAAGTTGGTAGCTAGCAAACCCTCCTTCTCTCCTCCACATAAGCAAAAGGCTGAGTTGTAATCCTTATAGCTACCTGATATGGCAAAGCAAAAGACTGAGTTGTAATCCTTATAGCTACCTGATATGGGACCATTGGAACTAAATTGGGCATAACTAAGGTGTCCAATGTCACCAAGAAAATTTTGAGCTTTCACAAGTTCACATCCTGGTGCAAGATGCACTCTCTCCAAGGCAATGATATATGGCATCATGGCGTGAATGTGCATCTTTTGTAAACTAAACTGATTTACATGTAATCTGGAGTGTAAATTGAATTGTCAGATCCATAGAATATCCAGTCGACAGTCCAGATTACGTGCAACTGAGTTTTGTTCACACTTCAGCCCATGGTTTTCATCCTGCATTTTTTATAGCCTACATTCAGTTAATATATTCATGCATGAGAGTGAACGCAATACAAAAAATTTTCTTCACAAACTCTGCAATTAGTAGAGAGAAGCCACTGCCATTATTTTGAACCTGAACCAATATAAAAGATTTATGCTCCTTGTGGGAATGATCATCAGAAATATTGCATAAATTACTAGAATACTATAACAAATTTCAACACTTCAGTACATGAAACGTGGTAAATTTTTATTCACAATACAAGGATACATACATACAAGCACTGTAGCATGCTTTGAACTGGAATTCGGACAGTTATTCAGTACATACAATAAAAAATTGCATCTAGACATCTAGATAAGAGTTTCTGCAATGTTACGATGAACTAGACATGAACTGCACAAAATTCATACAAGCACCGGGCAAACAAGCACTTCGAAGGCGTCTATGCATCCCATCGGTGGAGGTCCTGACGATCCTGCCATGATAGCTCGAGGCGACGGAGGTCCTGGCAGGTGAGCTTTACATGCATATATTTTTTCAGGTATATACAAGATGTATGACGAATGGGGATCTCTATGGGAGGTTGGTACTTGAAATATAATACAGAAGCAGCCGGGACTAACATGAACTACAATACAAATATTTCCATCTGAAAAAAAAACAGTGACAACCTTCTTTATATCGGAAGAAAACTATTGATCCAATTTAACTAAATGGGTGATGAACTTCCTGACGGAAGCAACAAGATTCCATCAAAATAAAACACATCTCATGCATCCTTAGACATCTGAATTCTGGAGCAAATTTAAAAGAACAACAAATTGGACAGCAAACTCGGCCTGGGCTTTCAGACTTTCAGCAGTCGAGATCACCAGATTAAGAGGAAAGTTGGGAGCAAGATGCTGAGCAAACCCCCCATCACAAGGGACTGGGAGTACTGAATAGAGCAAATTGCCGATCTCTAACAAAGGAAACACGGATCATTTACACATTCAAAGGAACACAAGGGAAGCGGATATACAACAAACTGTCGATCTATCGCAGTTCAGCAGACCCAAAATAGGGGAAAAACTCACATCCAGGAGCAGCCAGCCGCCGATCAAAAACACATCCAAGAGCAGCAGCGGACCAGCAGTGTAGGCATCAGAGGATCCAAATCGCCGTAGAGCTCGCGCAGAGTAGTCTCGGGATGGTTGGGGATGAGACCGACGGAGCTCGCGCGGAGGAGGCCGATGAAGCGCGCGGTCGCTGGATCCCGGGACGCCGTCTCACCGCACGCCGCGAGTGACGCGCCGCCGCACGATGCAGTGGCGCAGGGGAGCGGGGAGGACGCCGGTGCATGGACCCGTCTGCGCTGCGACGCCGGAGATCAAGTTGCCGCTCCACGCCGGAGATTGATTTGGGGGTGGAAGCGTTTTGGGGAGGAAACGAGAGTCGAGAGCCCCAATGTTGCAGGTTCGATGAAAGAGATGTATTTGGGTCAAAAGGAAAGTAATAAATAGGTTCAATTAATCAATTTGATCGCAGAGATTTGAAATGGCTAAACGGGTATACTACTCAGATACCCATAAAGCAAATGCACTTTTCCAAATCTGATCAGAAATTAATCAATGGTTGATAAGATTGGAGCCTAGGCTCCATGGAGCCTCATGTATTAATCCTGTGAGGGAACCTTGTTGGCCAATAGTACCTTAGATGAATTATCGGATGAGAGCATACAAATAATTTAGTCACCAGTGAACTTCCATGGTTGTCATCACATGAGTCGTCCTCATTCCCAACCTCCACTTCACCAACATTAATGAAAGCTTTTCATTTGTTTTTCCCTTGAAAAGGAAAACATGTAAGGGCAAGTAGCACAAATGGGAGGCATGTATGGGAGGCACAATTACCACAGTTTTTTGAGGCACTCGAGCCTGGGGCGATCTCTTGCAATTTATGCTTGAATGGGCAATCCTCCACCCGGTGGAGAGTCGGAATGGAAGGTATTGTTTGCAGGCCACGCATTTCACCTGTCATACCATGGACTGAGTACAGTGACGGTAGGTGATCACGAGAGCAATGCTGCGGCAACAAGGGTAGGCTTGCATGAAGTCAACAACAGACACCAGAATCAAATCAAAGTGCTCACCCTGTCGACGGTTGGGATATCGGTCCCAAGTCAACTAAGGTTCTTGAGAAAGGGAGATGGATGACTTGCCGAGCAATGCGAACATCGATCAATGAGCAACAAGGAGACACAAGGTTTTTATCCTAGTTCGGGCCTCTCCGGGGAGATAACAACCCTACGTACAGCCTTTCTTTATATCAAAGAGGGTTACAAGGTGGAACTCGACGAGGCGAGCAAGTCTCGGCGAGATTATGTGTGTACAGAAACTTGATCTGTCTAGCAGCGTAAACTCGTGTTGAACGTGCCCTCTACACACCGTAGGGGACTTGTTTATATAGTGTTGAATAACCGACCTACCGAGGGATAATCGGGCTGGGCTGACCACGAGTCCGTAACGAACTCGATACATGCCAAATACATCCCGAGGTAGATAAGGTATACTCTAATTCTTGGGGATCACGACGTCTGCTCCAATCCGGGAAACCACGTCCGGGTCTTCACGTAGCCGTGCAGAACTCTTGTTCGAGTCGGACTCAAACACGAATCATAGGCCATTACGCACCGCGCCAACTAGGAAGCTGTTTGGCAGGATGCACATGGGCCTCATAGAACCTTCCAGGGAGCTGGCCCTAGGAGGCTTGTTCGGTTGGGCCGTCAGGGAATGGGCCATGGCAATGGGCCGTGATTTTATCCCCGACACCAACCTCCTCCCCCTCTGCCCCTACTCCCTTTTATACTGGAAGGGGCGGACAGCTGGTCAGAGAGAGAGAGATGGGGATGGCCCACTAGTTGGACTCTGGTCACCGCGCCGCCCACTTGCTCAGGCTGACGTCCGCATCATAAATGGCTCCTTCTGATCGCTGGGCCGGACGAGACGTGGGGGCGCCTGACACAGGCGTCACTCTGCCTCTGTCATCGCACAGTGATGGAATGACCGCTACAGCGCGTCGGACAAGCTAGTAATCATCATCCCTCTCGGTCTCGCACATCTGAATTTCCACATTTAATGCGGCCGATACGCTGAACGTTGGAGAAGCCTTCGCCGAGAAGCCTCCTCCTTCTACACGGGGGGCCTGCCAAGTGGGCCCGATGCCCACCTACTCGGCCAGGCCGCCACGCGTCCTGCTTGGCTCGGCGTGGGGGTTTGGTCGCCCGCTCTACGCCAAGCTGCCACGCGTCCTGCTCGGCTCGTCGTGGGGATCAGATCGCCCGTTCTACGCCGAGCTGCCATGCGTCCTGTTCTGCCTTGGCGTGGGGACCCCGGTACGTTGTGTACCGACATGTTTCAATTACCTCCCTGCTAGGGTTTGAAATGTGATTGAGAAGGCCATTGGGGTTTGGAAAAACATTTTTAGAATTACCAAATGGATGGCATCTTTCCACCTCAAGACTTGTAATTGGATTGTCATAGGTACTTTGGGCATAATTTGTAACGATTTTTTAGTCTTTTAGTAGTTCTCTAAACAAACATAAAACTATTTTTAATTATGTTTAATAAAAAATATACGAGGCTTCTCATTCACCCGTTGATGCTGGCCCACGCCTGCGCAAGATCACGAACGATTTCCACTGCGTTTTTGAACCGATTATTTTTTATTTTTTATTTTTTTTGAGAAGGAACACATGCCTCATTCATTGATGAAACTTCCGCATAAAAGCAGACCCCGTAGTACAACAAAAATTACATCAAGGTCCAACAGGGGACTAAAAGTAAAGCTCAGGAAGAAGCTCATCCATCTCACCACGCCGGCGTTGACGTCAAATCTTGCTGGCTCCGGCGATGCCACCACGAACCATCTCACAGGCCCAAACCACGACAGAGCAGGAAGCTCAAGGGATATCGTGTTCGTGCAAACCTCCGATACAGCCCAACGCGAGACCGAAACGAGGAAGCCAACGTCGAAACCCGCTGCCATCAACCTTAGCTCCACCAGCGACGGAGTCTCACCACCTCTCCCAACCTTCTCACTCGCTAATCCTATTCCTACCAACGGTGAGGATCCAACCACAGGCATGAAAACCCCACCGCCGAGGCCTGGACTGACCTGTATTCCCGAAGGACTGGACGACGATAGAAGTGGAGCTTCGAGCACAGGAAGACGCCTCCTGCCGGCGACGACAGCGCCAGAAGAAGCCCCCCGCAGCTCAGAGTTCCCGATTCCTCCACCATCAACACCTGTAGGAACAAAATCCTAACAAACACCAAGCTACAAACACCTCCCCACTCAGATCCGCAGGGCTCCGCCCACAACCACGAAGACGAGGCCACGGACGGCGCAAGACACCGGTGGATTTGACCGGGGGCCCAAAAGCTTGCCCTTCGACTGGCTCCGGCGATGTCTTGATACGGACCCGCAAGGCGACGCGATCCGACGATGCTAGATCGAAGAACCACCGGGAGTCGACACCGACGCCGGCTCCAACAGAAGCTCCACCTTGAGCACCACCCGATACACACCGACCCGCTGCCGGCTTTCTTATTTTGGCTACAAAAACTATCCGTAAGGCTACGGGCCTACGGCTGTACACCCCCCACCCAGATCTGCCGGCCCCCCACACCGACGCCAGCCCGAAGGCCGCCGGCGGCGGAGGGAAGCTGCGGATCCAGGCGAGGGAGACGCCAACACCCGAGTCGCCCTCTATTTCGCCTTTGCTCTACTGTAGCGAGAGCTTATCCAGCCGGTTCGTCTCGGTATTACATACTTGTTGAACCGATTATTATACTAGCACTACTCGTATAGCCTAGTGCGTGCACGGTGCACCTGCATGCCTGTCGCTCCGTGCTTGGGTAGCCCGAGGAGGTACCTAGTGATCGGATATCTTGTGATCCTGAAAGCCTAAGCTACTGCATGTAGTAGTGCTTGTTTCTACCTTTAGGACTTGTTTGTTTCAGATTAATGTAGAGTTGCGTTTTACTGTAGCAAATTTGTGACCCCTTCAAAATACGTTTTAACGACTTCAAAAAATTATGAAAAAATATTTTACAAACTTTAAGAAGTACTATTTAAAACCCCACAAGAATGACTACAAAACATTACATCATTTGGCTTATACAAAAATAACAAATTTTTATTTAATTTAATTTAATTTGAAACAAACCAAGCCTTAGTCTGCTCCTATGAATCTAAATGGAGTAAAAACAAAGCACTTCCCCTTGTTTAATGAGCATTATTACAGGCAATGTTTATTACTTTACCTAGCATATATGGCCCAGATTTGGGATCAATATGTATTCTTCTCATGTGGCTAAAATTTTACTGGTTTCCTAGCCATGATTTAATTGAACGTACCAGCACAAGTGTAACACATGTTTGTAGAATGAATGAATGATTATAATAGGCATGTACGGAAAAAAGAAAAAAACCATTATTTTTTTATAATGGCATTTATATTACTGCTTTTAAAAATTAAGTCCTACTAAAGAATTATTGCATGCAGTCAGTTGAGTTAAGACATACTAGGTGCAAGGATGTATAGACACATTTTTTTTTTCTAGCCACCATAGTGCTCGAAGGACTAGCCAGAGAATATCGTAGGGTCGCATGACTTTTTTTTTTTGAGGGTGTCGCATGACTTGTTTGTTTCTAGCCTATGCTAGTCAACTACAGTATTTTAGTGCAAGAAGTTCTCTAGATACTGTATATCTTGTGATCGGATATCCTGTGATCCTGAAAGCCTATGATACAAGATAGATGCTGAAAGCCACTCGTCTGACAGCACGTTGCCCAGTACTCCCCTCAAGTCAGAAGTCTGCAAGAAATGTTAGCAAGTGGACAAGTCTGCTCCTGTGAATCTACGAGCATGCCTCAGAAAGCCCCCAGGCGAGCTGTTCATCCACCCTGGTGTCGCTCACTGTCTAGTCGTCTAGTAGCATTTACGGCAGAGAACAGGGACCAACATATGCAGAGGTTTCTTTGCTGCAATAGTGCTACTCCTTTTCTGTAAAACTGCAGGAGGCCCTGGATAATACTGTAGCAGATATAGAGGGGCTGCTGGAGGGAAGGAATCTTTTAAAGGGTAGTGTAATTTATGAAGAAATTTTAGAGGGATGGATAGAGGAGACATCAATAGTGTTTTAGAGGGGAAATATAGAGAGGGAGTTGGAGTTGCTTTTAGTAGTACATGAGAAAAAAAGTAACCAAGAAATATTTTTGAATAAGACTAATGGTCAAAAGGCAAAACAAGAAACGGTGGTAGTAACTGTTATGTCCAAAGGCGGAGGATCCGGATCGTGGAGCGGGGAGGACCGACAGTTCGCGTTCGCACCTCCATCGGGAAATGGAATTTATACAGTGAACAATAATATAAAAATAAAAAGGAGACGGGCCAAAGTCTACGGTACGTACACGCCTGACTATACGCCTGCCTGTACCCGCAGTGAAAAGTAGTAGTCTTATCAAGTGTCATTTCTCACAGTGAGCAATGACGGTGGGCTGGTGGCGGAGAGAAATTTACATTCTTGGATGGAAAAAGTACCAAAATGGTCCCTTAACTATACTCGTTTGACCATTTTGGTCCCTAAACCCAAATACCGGACTTGATTGACCCTTGAACTATTAAAACCGGACCAAATTGATCCTTTAACCGGTCAGCAGGGTGGTTTTGGAGCGATTTTACACGTGTGGCGTGGTTTCAGTGACATGGCTGCCACATAGCTGCCACTTGGTCTTCATCCTCCTTTCTTTCTTTCACTCCTGTAATCTCTCTCCTCTCCCACTTTCCTCTCTAATCCCCCCAACGACGACGACCACCGAGCTCACGGGCTGCCACCAGGCCGGGCACGACGCCCCGGCCATCTCCACCACAGCCAAGCCGGGGGCGCACCTTGGCCATCTCCGCCGCCGTTCCACGGCAGGACGACGCGCCTGGTCGTCTCCGCCAGGCGCCGCGCCCGGCCATCTCAGCCGACGCTCCAAGCCGGGGAGTCGCGCTTGGTCGTCTCCGCCGTCTCCAGCATCGGGCGCGCGCCGCCCCTCCGTCGGCTCAAGCTCCCTACCCCTCTCAAGAACTCCCATACCCGGGGAATCGAACTGGAGCTCGCCGGAGAGGATTTTTCCCCCATCGTCAGTCCTAACATCCCGATTTGCTTGATCTTAAAATTCGTCGAGATCGATAAGCCTTGCGGGGCGGAGCGCTCCCCCACAACTGCTGCAGCGGCGGCGCAACCTCGCGCGCAGGACGGTGGCGGGGCGGAGCTCCACGGTGCGACGATGGAGACAGTGGGGAGCTCCCCCGCGATGGCTGCGGTTGCGGAGCTCGCGGATGCGTCTAGCTTGTCGGCGGCGGCGACACAACCTCGCGCGTAGGATGACGGCGAGGCGGAACTCCTCGGTGCGACGGCGACGGTGGCGTGGCGTGGAGCTCCCCCACAACGGCTACGGCGGCAGAGATCGTGCGTGCGTCTAACCCGTGGAGAGGGAGGCGTCTTTAGGGGAGAGAGAGAGAGAAGTGAGAGGAGAGAGATTACAGGAGAGAGAGGGACAAATAGGGTGTGGCAACCATGTGGTAGCCAGGTGGCAGCCACGTCACCGAAACCACGCCACACGTGCAAAATCGCCCCAAAACCACCTTGCTGACCAGTCAAAGGATCAATTTGGTCCGGTTTTGATAGTTCAAGGGTCAATCAAGTCCGGTATTCAGGTTTAGGGACCAAAGTGGTCCAACGAGGGTAGTTGAGGGACCATTTTGGTACTTTTTCCTTCTTGGATAGTCAAATATGCTACAGAATAATTTACAATTAATTTTACATTGAGCAATTTCTAAGTTTAGCATACATACGGGTGAATCAATTTAAAATACTGCAGAAGTAACACGTAGCACCGATGGGTTTGCATTTTACTCGTCACTCGTCTCCATTTTTCCCGTCTCCGCTCGCTGACACGTGGGACCCATCGGTGCTACGTGTTGTCACCTCTATGGCTGCGACTTTATAGCCGTTATGTCTTCTTCTTTGAAAATTTTTATTGTTTGCCCTAAAAATCGGCAAACAAAAAATGTGCAAACAAAAAAATGCCTATGTTTTATACCCAATTTCAAAAATACCCCCAGGCTCTCCAGACGAGGGAGACCAGGACGCCCTAGCCGAGAGCGGGCCAGGTGCCCTGGCCGGGAGCGCCAAGGTACCAGGCGCCCCCGCCAGGGGTGCCAAGGTGACAGGGCTGCGTAACACATCACTGCACTGCATTTTTCACATTTCAGGGAAATCGTGCTTTAAAGTGCAGCAAGACAAACACAGATGAGTAATGGTGATACACAATAACATAAGCACACGTCAATAAAAGAGGTAAAAGAAATATCGGCATTGTGCAGTATTTGCAGCTCCAGTAGCTGCATGTAGAATCTTCTGCATGCATACAGACAAGCATGCATGAGCCTGGGGAATGTGCTCGAGCAATGTTTGGGGTAGATGATCTACTCCGCTAAGCTTGGGGCCAACATGAGAATTGTAGATAATTTCCTGGCGCTTTTCAATTAGATCTGCGGTTGATTTTATAGAAATTATTTACCGAGCTGCTGTTTCTGGGAATGTACTGTAGATGTGCAGAGGCGAACTCATTACGAGCAACTTTTGGGGCAGAAGATCTGCTCGGCTGAGCTTGGGATTCAAATGGGGACACCTCTCCGTAAGTAACAAAGGATTCAAATGCAAGAGCTAAAGGAGGTTCAGGAAAAAAAAACGAAGTCATGATTGCAACTTGCAAGAGAGACCGTAGCCAGTTATTAAAGACCACCAGCTGAAAGTTGAAACTTTTATTTGTACAATTTGCAAAATGATATCTTTCTTGGTAATCTGTTCTAGTTGGAGATTGAAGGGATATGCATATGAAGAAAAAAAAATCAAATATAAATGATATTAAGTAGGTCACATGACCCAATGTGCCTGAGTTGTAGACAAATAGAAATATATTGTTCCAAGGTAGTATAATTCACAAATGCCAATAGAAATAAGTCCATCTTACACACTGAACTATTGAGAAAGTACACTTAACCAACTCAACTACAAAACCTTTGGTGCTTAACAAAACAAGAGCAAATAGTATCCTTAATAGTTTTGCCAATTCTAATTGGAATAAGTGCATTTTACCCCTTATGCTATTGAAAAGTTCTATAAATTACAAGAAATAAAAAAATATTTAATCTTCGAATCCATTGGAACTAGGATAATTTACACTCCAATGGTTCGGCTGAGTGGTTTTGTTGACTTGAAAGTAGGGTCGGCAATGGGTACATACCCGCCGGGTATTGCCACCCCACACCCATACCCGTCAAACAAAAATCTACCCGCTAATTTACCCATACCCATGCACGGGTATAACTTCCCCATACCCGTCCCCATGAGGGTCGGGTTACCCATACCTGATGTCCATAACTCACCTGCTAACTATCAGTTAGCCATACCCACTTCTCAGAACCAATTAGGTACACCCAATAGCCTTTACATTTCAAAATTCACAAATTGACAGTGGCATATAATCTTTAATATTGTGAACATGTCAAAAATTAAGAGACAAGGACTTAGACAACACCATAGCAAATTGCAATATAGCATGAGGAAATTTTGGAGGCTAAACTGCCACAGTGCCACACGCATAAATATATAATACAAATAAGATTGCAAGAGACTAACAATACTATAGTAACACCATCAATCCATCACCCTTCACCCATCATGCCATCACAATATAGCATTAACCAATAGGCAATAGCAGAAATACACAAGCACAATAATGCAATAACTAATATTTGAAAATAAAGTCAAAAGCTCAAGTAGTCAAGTTCCATGCTCAAAGCTCAAATTACTGTAGTGATGAGCCATACACCATTTGATAGCTGAAATCTAACAAGTCTCAGACTCAATCCTTCTCAAAGCCTCAAAGGCTCAATTGCCCAAAGGTCAAGTTCCTGCAGCAGCTCATATATAAACTAGTAAACTATATGACATGGCAAAGAGCACAAAAAAAAGAATGAATATTGTTGAACTTAAACAATCATTTGAAGGCCCTTTTGGGTCGCTTGGCACTTGGGAATTGTATATTTGGGCTGCCACCAGGCTAGATTCTGCTACCTATCATTTGGGAACCCAGGTATACGGGTAAACGGGTACAGGGGCTTTAGAACATACACGTACCTGCCAAACCTGATGGGTGAAGGTTTTTCTCCATTAACGTACCCATGGATATGATTATTATGCCAAACCTGTTAGAGTTGGTGTCGAATATGCGAGTAGGTTACATGGACTCTGTGTTGTAATAGGCAGGGAGGGTCGTGTTAGGTTCGAACTTGTACCCTGGCTCCTATATAAAATAGAGGGGCACCCCTGGTGTAACCTATAACGACTGTGTAGCGGCTTAGGCTCGCAGGAGGTCGTGGCCGGCTTGTGCCAATGACCCACTGCGGTCAGCTGCGTTGTTGGGGAGGAGCGCCCATAATCATTGCCCCCATAGATGTAGCCTGAGAGGTGAAATGCGTTACCAAACATTGTGCCTTCGGTATCGTTCAGATCTATCGACGTCCTATTTTTTCCAACAAGTGGTATCAGAGCTGAGGTTAGGCGATGCGGATGATCTAGAGGAGGTTCGAGGATTATATGTGCATACACACGTGTGCGGAAAACATCAGGTTCGGTGCAAGGTGGAGCATGTCGGCGATCGACGGATCGATCGGTGGTGTCGGAAACTCCGGGTGAGGCCTAGACGTGGTTATCGTTGATAAGGATCGGACCAGACGTGGTGATTGGGTCGACGATGTAACCAGCGAAGACAACGCAAAGCAGAGGCGGCTTCGGTGCTCGCGATCAGACCGGCCACCAGACGTGGTGAGATGGCCGGAGAGATCGGAGCGGCCTCTCCCGTGCGGCCTCCTCCCAATATACCCTAGGGCCATCCCCCTTCTTGGAGCCCGGGGGTTTGCCCTTAGGTTCCTTCAATTGGTATCAGAGCTAGGATCTCTAGTTTCTGCTTAATCGCTTAGAGATGGCTGACGGGGGTAGTGTAGCAGCCAATAGGGTTCCTTTATTCAGTGGCACTCATTTTGATTATTGGAAGAGGCGCATGAAAGCCTATCTTCAGTCCATGGGCACAGACATAGGAAGGTGGTAGAGAATCCTCTAGTTAACACACTCACTAAGGGCGTACCTCCCACACCTGCACAAAAGACACAAATGGAGAATGATGCTAAGGCAATTAATGCATTGTTTACTGGCTTGAGCATTAAGGTGTTCGATAGGGTTACCAACCTTGCTTCTGCACATGAGATTTGGTCAACACTTATAGAAATCCACGAGGGCTCAGCTTTTGTCAAGGAGGGTAAATTGGTAGTGGTTAAGGAGAGATTCGATCGCTTTGAGATGCTTCCTTCTCAAAATGCAAATGGCATGTTTTCTCGTCTTAACCCCATAATCAATGAGCTCATGGGGCTCGGATCTTCTGTGTCAGATGTTGATGTGTGTAGGAAGATGATTAAGATGCTGCCAAGGCAAGAGTACTAGGATATCATCACCTACCTCTCGAACAGCGGTGAAGTGGAGAAGCTGACTCCCGCTGCTCTGCTTAGCAAGCTCACTGCTCATGAGATGCTCATCATTGAGCCCGGAGCACCTTCTGCACCTGAGAAGACCAAGTCCATTGCTCTCAAGGCCAGTGGACACAAGCCAAGTGACTCCAAGACCTGCACATCCAAGCATCAAGATGGAACAATCATCTTCTCAGGGAAGCAATGGAGGAGATCGTGGCATTGGTTGGGAGGAAGTTCGGGTTGGAGAGAAGAAAGTCAAGCAAGAATCCGCATTCCACATACCGGTGCTATGAGTGCCAGGAGAAGGGTTGCATTACCTCCATGTGCCCACAAAAAGGCAAGATCAAGTACAAGGAGAGGGCCAAGAAGGAAAGTGATGATGAGAAGCCCAAGAACAAGGAGAAGCAGAAGTACAAGGATGGCAATGGGAGGAAGAATTGGAAGAAGACCAAGTTCAAGGCCACCTCCAAGCAAGGCAAGAAGCTGGCATTCATAGGAGAATGGGTGACAGATGACAATTTAAGTGATACACCTGCTTCCGGTGATGAGGAGGAGTCAAGTGACCAAGGGCTTGCCACCATGGCAATTGCACAGTCAACTCCACCACCTCCAGCTTTCCCTCTAAGGTGCTTGATGGCCGTCCCAGAACCTCAAGTGCAAGAGTGGTACTCCGATGGGGACGATTCTGCTTCCTCTACTTACTCTACACCAAAGCACCTTGGAGGGAAAGCTGTTATTTACCGATCTGTTGTTTCTGGGAATGTACTGTAAATGTGCAGAGCCGAACTCGGTACGAGCAACGTTTGGGGCAGAAGATCTGCTCGGCTGAGCTTGGGATCAACATTAAAATTGTAGATAATTTCCTGGCGCACAATTTTCATGTAGACAGATTTCCAATTAGATCTGCAGTTGATTTTATAGAAATTATTTACGAGCTGCTTTTTCTGGGAATGTACTGTAAATGTGCAGAGACGAACTTGGTACGAGCAAGTTTTGGAGCGGAAGATCTGCTCGGCTGAGCTTGGGATCAACATGAAAGTTGTAGACAATATCCTGGCGCACAAATTTGATGTAGAAAACTTTTTAATCCGTGCCACGGTTGATTTGACAGAAATTATTTACTGAGCTGCTGTTTCTAGGACCGCACATGTCGCCCTGTCGCCCCTTCAAAGGGTGACCGCACCCCTGTCGCCCTTTAAACGGGCGACTCAACCCGAATCAGCTGCAGTGCCTCCGGAGCACCGGTCGGTCGCCCGTCCAAAGGGCGATAGCCCATTGATCGCCCGTCCAGAGAGCGACCGGCGCCTATTTTTGCTTAATATCTAAACCGTCGGTTATTTTTGTGTAAAATTTTTTTCAAAAAATATAAAAAATATTTTTTTTCATAAAGCACTATTCATACCAAATGGTACGCCTGTCCCGGTGTGATGGAGATATTGATAAGGGCTTTGGTGCTTATTTTGCAGGTATTTTTGAAATCTTTGAATTTGGCAGGAACTTGGATTTTGAATTTCTCCCGGAGTTGTCATAGTTTCATGATCATCGGATGCGTCCGATGTGGGATCGTGTGGCGTCCGACAGAGCGGGTGATTTCGACGGCGTGTTCTTGACAGCGGTGTCCGACAGAGGAGGTGTTTTCCAGCGTAGGCGTCCGGACTATGTCCGATAAGGATCCTACGCGTCCGATGCGGACTGGACGCGTCCAGTGCAGTTGTCTGTGTGTCGTGGCCAAATTGGGGTTCCTCTGTCGGACGGTGTCGATGGGGATCGGACAGTGTTCGATGGAGGCCGAAAAGGGCTACTTTATGCTTTGGCTTAAGGATCTTGTTGGGATGTTTTGGCATATTGCTTTGAGCTTAATTGCAATGATTTGTGACTAATCATGCAGGTGAAGGTAAGTTGTGATGTTCGAACTAATCCAATTGGTACAGGTGGAGCGGCTTGTCATTGGCAACAGGTCGGGACGCGAATTGGAGGTTCGGATGTCTGGAACGACACACGATGTTGCGCGAGACGGTCGGACTTTGACTTGGGACCATGCGGATAACGTAGGTGACGAACATTGGCTCGACGGAGAATCCAAGGATCGGCTGGAGGTCGAGGGCGCTCGAAAACTTCGGGGTCAAGTCGAACCGGCTGCATCCGGTGTGTGTGAGTCCATGTGGGGCATGTATGGGAATGTTTGGGGCATATTCCGAGGGTATGTGGGGATAGGCTGAGTGGAGTGAGTTAATCTCAGCCCTCCATATATGATCCAAGGGTGGAGTGAGAGATGCCTTGGAGGCTACTCCACCTTGGGCTATATAAGGAGGGGAGTGGGGAGGGGGTTCTCCATCCCTTTGGCTAAGATTGTGGGTGTGATTTGGTGCACTTGTGAGTGCTTGCTGCCCCTTGGGGTGGTTGATGTAATCCCCACACATCAAAGCAATATATCCATCAAGTTTCTCTCTAGTTCTTCATGTGTTCTTGCTTGTGCTTCCTTTTTGAATCTTTTTGAGCCTTCTCTTTTGTGGATGAAGTTTCTACATGAAAAAGATGTGTCTCGAAATTATCTACAACTTTCGTGTTCAACCCAAATTCATCCGAGCAACATAAGACCTCGAAAATGACGAATTACCGAGGACATAAGCCGAAGGTCGCAACTAGCAACAGGGGCATTTGTGTCTTTTCGCGCGGTAAAACGAGCTGGAATCGAAGAAATAGCATAGAAATTGGCGGCGCGCCGATGGGGGTGGCATTATAAAGAATCCCACGAGCGGGATGGCATTTTTGCAAAGCCCAACGACGATTGTGGCTTCTCACCAATTTTCTCATAATACAATTACTTATTACAAAGTCATAAACATGATGAAGAAAGTCTCAAAAAATGCTGAAAGAAATCAAACTGGCAACCGATGGAATCATGCCCAAAATAGCGGCCGAAAGAAACTTGGCCATGCTCAGTTTACCTAAAAGCGTATATCAACCTTTACTTTGTTGGCTGCAATGTCTTTCTTCCGGTGAAAGCTGATAGCGATGGTAGATTAATCCGGCAACCTCATTTATTTTTTCAACTAGTGACACTAGGTGGACAATGTGGCGAGGGCGAGGAAGAGTCAACCATCGATGCAATTAGAAGGCCTACCACATAGCTCCATAGACGACGCCTTCAACAAAAGAGCGACGTACTTACGATGCCGTTGCTCGTCATCATACCGAGTTTTCACCCAAGAAGCATAGCGGTGCTATGACGATGCTTTCATGACGGGGAGCGAAGCCATTACCTTTTCAAATTAAAGCTTATGTGGCCCCAGCTTAACGAAGTACAAATGTGGAACAAAATGCTGGTTCAATCAGAAAAAGTAAGTGCAAAACCACAAACCGGAACAAATGAGGGTAGAATCACAATTGGCTTTCAAAAATAGGGCAAGAACACAATTTATTATTATAAAAATAATATGAAGCCTGACCTCCGTCGGTATGAATGGTGGTGCAGAAGAAATACGTAATATTAATTCAATTAATGAGCACAGTGAAGTTTTTTTATTTGTGAAATTTTGCCAATACCAGTTTGTTCTGTTTAGAGCACAATTTAGGAATTACGCAAAAATAACCAACGGTTTAGAGATTAGGCAAAAATCAGTTTGAATGGCCGGCGGGGACCAGGAGGCCAGGGCGTGCGGCGGCGGAGAGCGGCCGGCCATGGCCCCGCCGGTACCGGCGATGGGGAGGGCGCGGGGGCCAGCGACAACCGCTCTTCGCCACACGCGAGTGGAGGCACGGGTGAGGGAGATGGCAATTTTTCAAAGAACCCCTGATAGAAAGTAAACCCAAATGGGTCCAAGTAGGGCAAATAATCAGGGGCAGCTCAACTTTGGGCAAAAAATCAAAGGCAGCTCAACTTTGGGGCAAATAATCAATTTTGCTCCCAGGCTAGCACTGTTCATTTGAACAATGCTGATTTGTCACTTTTGATTTTGAATTTCCTAGTCCATAGTACCAAATCACTCCAAACCAATTTTGTTAATCTTCTATCAACATATTCTAGCTACTATAAATATCTCATATTTTTTGGATTTTTATTTTGTATCGTTATTTTATCTATGTCTCGATTTACGTGTAGACGTCGCCAACGCTACCGGAAGAGAGTGTCGATCTAAAAGATGCGTACTTGGATCTATGTCATGCCGGTGATGAAGGATGCACCTGACATCTAGAGCAAGGGTTCCCAGAGGCAAGTCTCTCTTAGATCCCACTTTTCTATATTTTGCCAAAAAATGTTATTTTAATAGCCGTGCGATAATTTAAAATAGATGTTTCCAATTGCATGTTATATTTCATAGTATGCAACCACTACCCCAAATTTGCCACTTGGATTATGTTAAATTGTACTGCCTAAATGCTTTATGGACATTGCTTAGCACTGGTTAGTCGGGGGATCGCTGAGTGGTTTCCACTCTTAACATGAGATAATGAGACATCTGGAATGAGCTTGAAGATTATGGGTTATGGTTGGGTTTGTTCACTCCTAATTAAAATTTGACCAACTAATAATTTGACTCGGAGCGGGTGACCCGAGTCAACGCTCCGGTCCTTAAGGACCGATGAATGTGATGAGTTTACCTAGGAAAATTCTCGTGCGACCGTAAGCCTGGTATGGGACGTGGCTTAATCTAGAGGGAGAATAACATCGGGATTTGTTGCCGTCCTGTGCATCGCATCTTGGCCGTGCGCCATTGCTAGATAATCTTGATGATGAGAACGAGAATGAGAACTATGATGATACTTGAGATGAGACAATGAGAACATGAGACATGCGACTGAAAACTTTGTTATCACTATTATTATGCAAGATAATCTTGTGAACTGTTATCTATTTATTTATGTTTTCATAAATGCTTTTATACTGTAAAAAAAGCTTTTACGCAAATAAACTCTGGCCCTCCCTAGGATGAGCCCTAACCTGGCCTTTCCAAGGGGAGACTTGCTAGCAGTCATTTCCAACGAGCAGGTTAGGTATACGACGCGCAGGAGGACATTGCTGTTTTCCCGGAGGGTGATCCAGGTGTCACGACCCTCTGCGTCACCACAGGGAATCCGGCACCATGATCTGATACCAGGCCCAGACTAGTACCTCATGATGGACAATTAAACGGTTATCATCGCTGGCATTCCATTATAAGTTAAAATAACGGAGTATTACAAGGTAACATCATATGCTATTACAATAAGATAGATATTACCAAATATTAAAAACGAATAAATAGAACATCAGAGCAGCAACAGCCTTCAGCGACGATATCCAAGTAATTGACCCGGACACCCGCAGCTAGTCCTGCACACCTGAGTTCGGACCCTCCTGGTCCTGATCAGACTTGCAACCTGAATAATACAATTATCCGCGATAGATATAATGAGTACGCGGCTACCCAGCAAGCAATCCTTAATTAATGTATGCAATGGCAAGGATCGGGGAAATTGGCTATTTCACACCAAGACCTATCTACTAATCAAGTTTTAGCAAAAGTGAGGTTTCGTTGAATGCATGACTCTGTAGTATCATCACGAACATCAAGGGAGGGTGCATCATCACACCAGGCCAATCCCAGCATACTCTAGTCAAGCTTAATTATTAAAAAGGTGAATCTACGAGCGCAAACCTGCCAAACCGTCCATAACCGTGGACACGGCTATCATGATAGTTTTAACTCTGCAGAGTGTGTACAAATTTCCCCACAAGCCCCGTCTCATCCACTAGGAGAAACGGTACAAGACTTTTCCAGCCTACTACGCCCACCACTTCGCCAGCCCTCTCTTTAGGTTTCCCCGACCCCGCCGGTGCCCGCCACAGTAGGGCGCCCTACGTCTAGGCACCACCCGTGGGTCGTTCCCCATTTAAGCCATTCGGTCTCAGGAACGCACCTACCCCTCAGAGGAGGTTGCAAGCCTCCTCCTAGGGCAATAGTACTAGTTGTGCTATATGTCCTCCACCCATTGGGTGAGCAACATACTCATCCATATGGCCTTGCCCATCACCAACAACTCTAGCCCGTCAGCCTCGACTTCCCCAAGCAGGAAGATCCTCCCGAAGGTTTGTGGCTATCTGACCACCACGGCCCCCTCGACCTCCACGACCACCACGACCTCCTCGGCCTCCATGAACACGACATCCTCTAACTCCCAACATATCTAATGATTAAAATAGGCAATCTCTCAATAAAAAAAGCAATAAATATTTGTAGTTTTGTTTAAAACATAAAAATAATAAGAGCACAAATGCAATGCATGACCCATTCCATCCTTTGGTGCACTAATGTGTCAGGTCTTAAATAACCATATTAAATCAGAGTTCCATATTTATATATTGCACATTTACCCTATAAAATCCCCATAACGGATCTAAAGCCTGCTCTGATACCAAGTGTAGCACCCTGGGCCAAAATTGCTTAGAGCCTAGCCCATCTACGGGGATGGCCCACGCATGCATAACACCCAATTAGACTTTTCGGCCTCGCTTTGTCCAAAAGGGTTAACCCGTTGTGCTATGTTTCGATCAAACAAACATTATATGCTAATACAACTGTGTCTCAACTAGCAATATGGGACTAATCCCACCATCACAACCACTGGGCCTCACAACACATCGGGCCAGAGTATTACAGGCATGGGACCCTGGTTCGAGACACACACAGAACACACGATACGAGATCTTCTGATCATCATCATAATTTCAGAGCACAGGACTAGGGTGTTACCTCCATTGCGAGGGCCTGAGCCTGTATAAACCCTTGTCCCGTGTTACCATCAAGTTTGGATCTAGCGCATAACCCCATAATCATTATTGTCGACAACAAACTTCGACAGTTGGCGCTCCAGATAGGGGCATCACTAAGATCAATCTCATCAAGATTGATGGCTACAATTGTAGGAGTCATCGCCGCCTTCATCCCCTGATAGGCTTTTGGCTTCCTGGGCCTGCACTTCGTTACCAACAATTTCGACAAGCTCGCTCTCTCAGAATCGGACCAGATCCGATTTGAGGGTAACTTCAACGACAAGCGGCTCGGACTTCCGTTTGGGTTGAACAATGCCGCTGCAGCTTACCAGCATGTAATGCGTCGGGGGCTTGAGCCCATCCTCTCAAACTTCAACCAGATCCGACCAGGGTGGGTGTTGGCGATAGTAACGCTCAAAGAAATTAATCCGCAAGCGGACGGATATCGCTTTTAGTTTTCAATAGGAGTATTCCTAGAGTTATCGAATCCACAGGGAACAAGGGTTAAAGAGAGAATCCTCTATATCTTAATTATTTAAAATACCAGCCAGTCTAGGTAACGGGGGTTAGGATAAATAAATAAAAAGGACCGGTGACACACACAAGATAAATATTCACACACAAGTAAAGAGAAAGCTACTCTAGCTAGATAGACAGTTGGGAGGACAACGAGACAAGTTTAATAAGTTTACAAAATTGTGTGATTCAGTTTATTGAGTGAGCTTTGGTAATCAAACAGTGGTTCACTTGGTATTCGTCGTCGGAGATTGGACATTCACTACAACCCGCTATCATGAATTGAAATCCCAAATGGTTATCATCATTCCGATAGGGCTCTACTGATCCAAAGCCGGACGCTGTGGGTTACGCACGAGATAATTAATATCTACGGATGGATAGGGCTGTCACCACCTACCACCTACCACATATAC
>SPJY01007390.1:878984-1004427 GCA_005191435.1 Raddia distichophylla | reverse complement strand
TCGCGGGTCTAGCCGTCGTCGGACGCGTCCGGTAGGTCATCGGACGGCGTCCGACAGTGTCTACTGTCGCGCCCCCGATTACCAGACGCTGTCCGGTGGCTGTCGGACGCTGTCTTGGTGGTCAGCAGTGACCTTCATCGGACGCCGTCCGATGGTCACCGGACGCCGTCCGACAGGGACGGTGTCGCCTGGGACTTAGCCATTTTTCCAGCTCGCCCCGTCGGAATCGTCGCTGTCGGACCCCGTCCGGTGACGGTCGGACACCGTCCGACAGAGAGGGCGTCCTCGGGACTTAGCCAAATTTTGGCTCGGGCTCTCCGGACGCCATCCGATGCCAATCGGACGGCGTCCCATGGGGCTGAGACTTTTCCCCTTCGGACTTTGGCTCTCACTCTCCCCCTCTCGTCACCACGCCTCGGATCTTGGGACACGTTTGTCGATTTGTGGACACGGCGGGAGGCTCAAATCACTTAGGCGGGAAATTTCGCGCCTAAAACCAAATATATGGCTTGGGTTGCTTAGAGGCTACGAAACCCTGACAGCTGACGCTCCCCCGAACTCTCTCGAACTTTGGACAGGTGGCTCTAGATGGTTCGTTCAAGACTAACACCTGACCCTCTCGGAAACCCTATGACCTGTGCTCAGTGGGACCCTGCAACCAGAGAGATATTGTCGATCTGCTGAGTTGGGCCGAAGACACACACAAGGAAAATAGAAGAACTATTAAACAAAGATCCTTATCCTTGGCGTTCCAGCTGTACGGCCTAGTTGCCATCAATTACCAAAATCAATTAGCCCATGGGAGGCTTGATCTTACAGAGGGCAGCGGTGGAGGTGAGAAAGAGGGGGAGGGACGCGCGGCTGGCAGAGAGGGCGTGGCCCGCTAGGGTTTCACGCGCGGGCGTGGGTAGACTGGCGTGCGATCGCGATCCGACGGCTCTCAACGCACCGACGGATGAAAACCGGCGAAGAAAGTGGAAACTCTATTCTCTTTATTATATTATAGTATAGTGCCCGTGCTTTGCAACGGAACTTCAAAGGGGTAAAAGAAAATATTAATTGAAGCAACCTATTAAATTGAAATAAAATGCTTGTGTCCTACCACCAAAACACAAAAGCATTATTATAGCATGATGTTTGTGCTTCACAATGAAGGTCAAATTCAAGGAAATACTTCAAAGTACAGAGATGACAAGTGATAAAAAAAAACAAATTACTTATTTGGTGAATTTCTTATACAACCATATGTCATGCTATCATATTTAATTTTAATTGAACACAAGATATGCCCTCGCTGATGTTCAGTGCATAGGCCTTTATGCCATCTCCTAAGTATCGTGTTCAAAGCTGCTGATGCACAACACATATACATAACATCAAGCCAAAATAATGAAGAAGAAAACATTCTCTTTCTTGTGAAAGCAAAAAAATGATTGCTTCAAATCAAATCACTGTGATTCATAACCAAAGAAAGATGGAACATGTTTTGATACAGTGACATTCTTCATCACTTCAGCCCTGCCATCGAGCAGAATTTGTCCTGTGAGGATGGAGTGCAAACGGTGGGAGATGGAGCAGGGGTGGGCATGACATGCACGAGCACGAGCACCCTGAGGAGGAGGTCGTCAGGGAAATCGACCCAGATGGAGAAGTAGGGGACGCTGCATCATTCCCATATTCCAAGCGAGATCCATCTGACTCTTGAATTCTCTTTTCGATAAAATATTCTTCAAGTCTCTCCCCAACAACATCTACAGTGGTAAGTAAAAAAGTTTCGATAACACTTAAATTGTGCGACTGACTGTTGACAAGCAATAGTTTATAGTTTTTCCAGTGGTTCAAATAACTTTCCTTTCCTCTTTATGAAATAAGAGAGGAAATGTAACAAAAAAATATGAAAGAAATATTTAGAATTGTTGAAAAGAAAACATGGTGCACATTTGGTTCAACTTTCCTAAATCTATAGTACAGGAAAACTTTATGTATGACTACAATATTGCCTGCAAGCATAAATTGCTTTCAAACAGATAAATTGGAGAGTGACTATTAGTACCTCCTGTTAAGAGTCCAGTAACAAAAAGAATGCAATTTTGACGGTGACCTGCTACCAATGTATCGACGTATCTAGAGATGAAGCAAGCGCTATTGATCAATCAAGCGGATCCAGTAGCAGAAAGAATGCAATTTTGAGGGTGAACCGGAATTAACCTTCTGCAGAGCCTCATGCTGCATTGCTTAATATTTGTTTTTAGAGTAAATTGCACTGTAGGTACCTAAAGTTGTTCCGAGCGATCACATAGGTCTCAAATCATGAAAACTACATATTCTAGTACCTAAAGTTGTGTAAATGGGTCATGCAGGTCCCAAAGGACATGAGGTGGCCAAATTTAGTGACGTGGCATGCCATGTCACATGTCCACGTGGCATAAATACTTTGAAAAAATCCAAATAATTCCAAAAAATCACAAAAAATTCAGAAAAATAACAAAAAATTCAGAAAAACACAAAAATTCAGAAAATTCATGAAAAATACAAAAAATCACAAAAAATCAAAAAATCATAAAAAACAAAAAAAATCAAAAAAAAATCACAAAAAAAAGAAAAATCATAAAACATCCAGAAAAATCACAAAAAAATCCAAAAACTGGGAAAAAAATCCAAAAAACCAAAAAACAGAAAAAATATTCAGAAAAATCACAAAAATCCAACAAATCACAAAAATCACAAAAAACCAAAAAATACATATATAAAGGAAAATCACAAAAAATCAAAAAGATCATAAAAAATTCGGGAAAATCATAAGAAATTTAGGAAAAAATTTAGAAAAATAACAAAAACCAAAAAAATCGAGAAAATTCGTTCTCTATGACAACCTGAGTGGTCTCATGAGGATCGGTGTCGGAGCCCATCTCATGGGCCTGACGTACTGTAGGCGTAATCGGGAACCGGATCTAGGATCCGTCAAACCGACCAACCCACATTATGGTGCGTTTGGTCGGTTGGTCTGATTTTTTTTTTTCTGTTTTTTGGATTTTTGGATTTTTTGTGTGATTTTTCTGGATTTTTTTTAATGATTTTTCTGTTTTTTGTGAATTTTTTTTGATTTTTTTATATTTCTGAATTTTTTATGATTTTCCTGAATTTTTTGGATTTTTTTGTGATTTTTTTAGATTTTTCGTGATTTTTCTGATTTTTTGTGTTTTTTCTGAATTTTTTGTGATTTTTCCTGTTTTTTTTGTGATTTTTTTGATTTTTTTGGATTTTTTCAAAGTATTTATGCCACGTGGACATGTGACATGGCATGCCACGTCACTGAATTTGGCCACCTCATGTCCTTGGGATCTGCATGACCCATTTACACAACTTTAGGTACTGGAATATGCAGTTTTCACGATTTGGGATCTATGTGATCGCTCGGAACAACTTTAGATACCTACAGTGCAATTTACTCTTGTTTTTATATTCATGTGCACCAATCCAACATGGAACAGTACATGTGATTCCTGAAAAGTGGCATGAACTATAGATCCCGCATTATACCACTGGCTAGCTAGCTCATGCGGTGCCAATGCCAACAACAGAATTATTACTACTTAACATAACCACCTCGGTTTAATTAGCAAGTGAATTTAATTCTTTCGGCAAAGTAAAAATCATGCCCATAACCAGAAATACAGTCTTGGACTGATTAAAGTAATATTTGCAAATGATCAAATGTCAAAGTGCGAGACCGTGAGGTACTAATGTGCAAATATCCTATCCTTTAATGTCATAAATGTCCATGTTGATGAATAACGTATGGGATTCAATCAACCATTAGAATATCCAATCGAGGTGATCTTTGTTATTTAAATTTTTTACAATAACGGTAAGTGAGATATTGCAAGCATTTTTTTTCCCTGTTTTTAGAATATCCATAGATTTTAATGCTTGCCCATGAGTGTTGGATCCATGAACCAGAGGGTATACTACAATGGCATGACACCTGGATAAACAATCCAATCAAAGTGTCATGTGCCAGAAAAATATTCAGGTCTGCTAAGTTGCTCTCAATATTCAAAGATCTTTGGTAAAACATCAACATAGATGAACCAAATTTGACTCAAAGCATCAAGATTACTCTTTTTCACCAAACTCTCACAATAATATTGGATGAGGGAGCATGGACAATGATATTTGGTGTTTTAAGTATAAACCCAATAGGGTGTGAACTCTGTCTTCAAACTGAATATCAAGGTCACATAGTATATATATATGACAAAGTCAATTATATCTATATGAAATTAATGCAAGACAACTAAATCAAACCTTACAAATATCGGTGCAGCAGAAAAGGTGCAGACATAGGACACAAGTACAAACTAAAAGTAAGAAAGGAAGAGGCAAGTCAATAGCCTAATATTCAGTGCATTACCAAACAACCTGAATTTTCATTTAGATTAACTCCTATAATTTTCTCTATGTAAGATCATGTGGAAACCATGTGCTCCTCCTATAGGCATCCAACTGTGGATCAAACTTTTTACAGGGTATATAGACCAAAGTTTGCAAATCTCTATACTTGTGCTCATAAGGAAAATAAAAGCATTGCGTTAACTGCTAAATATGGATGGCAGTCGAATATTCCGAGCACATGTGAAACTGGAACCAAATAAAGAATTCAGACCTTGTGAATCTGGAATCAAAACAAGTCTTCATAGAAGGAGAAAATGCCAAATTTCAGGCTCTGATGCCCAACCTTAGATACTATAAAAGTAAAAGCATACGTATACCAAAATCAGCATAGTCGGAATGCCTGAGAAAACAGTATGTCAAATACTCACATGTGACCATATATGCTATGTATATGTAGAGAAAGTAGCTATGTATGTGTGCGCCTATCCAAGCATACCTAGAATCCTAGATGTGAAATAGGCATTTAAAGTTCAGAACAGACCAACGCTTTGCTGCTCACATCTTGCATGCTTTGTTATCTTTGAAATCCCCCGTGCAAAGACAATGTTGTCAGCAACCTCAAGCTATTGCTATATTTATTCACTCAAAATAAATTTACGATTGTCATAGAAAGTTACCGGAAGAAGATATGAACTCAGTAATGCGAACTAACCAGTTATTTTTAGGACGCCAAAATTTCCTCCAGTGAAGGCCGACCTGTCATGGGAAGAAAAGAGACAAAAAAATTCATCCGATGTGCTTCATTAATAGGCACATTTCATTAATATGGGTATCATCTGGCTAGCAAAATAAATGGAACAGTCAACCATATGAATAATTAGTGGCCAGACCTGTCAATTTTGACAGCTCTGGTGCGGTTAAGCAATGGCGATATGAGGAAGGCTTTGAATATATTGCAGGTTATAATAATAGACTTATTCTAAGGGGAGTTGGGTGTATTGTTGAGGTAAGCTGGTTAGATGAAACATCAACTGGTGCCCAGTATAATTGGGGAAATGAGGGTCCTGTGCAGAAAATCAAGATACTGCCACACAAAAGATATTCACTTGCACAGGGAATTTGTGCTTGTTGGTTCTGAACTGCTACCATCATCAGAACAATCAGGTGATTCACATGTTAGCAGAGAGCTTACCGCTTTTATCAGCATGGTGCCTCAGCAAGAAGAAGAAATTTCTCAACAATCATCTTCACAGAATGCCAACCGTGGTAGATCAGGACCAATTGGCTGTTCTTGCCCCCCACTGGGAAGCTTGCATCCAAATAAAAGGAATGCTAGTTCTACTCCATCTGTATGTTTTCCTTTGTTTCTTTTCCTTTCCTTTTGTAATTTGAGTGGTGCCGTGGGATCGATATAGCATGATCCATGTGCAATCCACACATTGAGAAGTGGGATCGATATACCATGATCCATGTGCAATCCACACATTGAGAAGTGCTGAATCTTATGGAATTAGCTCTAAGAGGTATCTAGCTGTACATGTAATATGACTGTGTGATGCAGCTGCAAGGCTCATCTCAGTGCTCAGTTACCGTTTTGTATGTCTGTTTCTGCGTCTTGTCTATCCCAGGAAGCAATGATGTACCTCTACATTGCTTGAGAATATGTTGTCCGGTGCAACATAACCAACATTTGCGCAACTGCTAAATTTGTATACTGATAGTGCGGACTGTGGACCCTGCCGCAGCAGGGTTTTGCTTCAGAAAAAATCAAGTTGGGAGCGGATCATAAAAGGCCTAGCAATGTCGTAGGAGAATTGGGAGATTCTTTACAGCGAAGGGTAGCGTCATAAGCTCATTACAAAACAGCTAATTAGAATACCTAAGCCCGGATTACTCACTGACTACTCACTCCTGACCCCAATTCTAGGTGAGGTAAAATACAGACCTCCAAAAGGAAAACTCAACCTGCAATATATTTACAGATCTCATCACAAGTGATCTGATAGTAACAGGCTTCACATACACAGTCTCTCTTGCTACAACAACTGCACGGGGTGCACGGTTCTCATGACCTCACAATGAGCGAGTCCGAATCGTCCATGTTGACGGCGGCCACCTGCGAGGGCCCAACGCGGACGGCCACGGCCAGTATCCTTATCGGCGGCGGCCGCGCCGGCTTGATGACGGCGACGTCCTGGGACTCCTTGCCCTCCCTGAGGTCGCTGGGCGGCAGGAAGCAGTCCATGGATATGTCCCAGATGTTGAAGTCGACCTCCTCGATGTTCCACGCCTCCTCCATGCGCGTCCTGGTGCTGCCGTCCTGGCTGTCCCCGAAGCGGACGAGGGAGACGGTGGTGAAGCCGGCATGGGCGATGTTCAGTACTGGAGGACAGCAGCGCAAAGCAGAACAACCCTATCAGAGTAACTATGACAAAAAAGATTCATTTGGAAATATTACAATACCTTTTCGAATAAGCTCATCATTTAAGGCAGCCAACCAATGCTGGATTGTTGATTAAGGTGCAAAGACAGATACCTGACAAAAATACATAACCTAACAACTTCATATATATAATCTAATTGTCATAAATGATGTAATAGCCTGAAGGACATGACTCACCTTATTTTTGTTTCATTTTTGGATTTGTCGTTCAGCCGTAGCTCTATGGACCTAGAAAGATTAGAATGTCATTAGAGACCCAAAAGTGACAGACTAAGGTAGAAGAGAACAGCATTTTTCTGTCTTAATGAAAGTTGATATTAATCTACAGCACCAACAATAAACAAATGTCACTCTCAAAACTTCAGGCTTTCCAACGAGACAACACTCAATCCTCCAGTAAGCTACCCCAGATCAAAAGTACTCACGCTGAAATCAGTACTACAACCGAGAATGGAACTTTTGCTGTTAATCAAATTAAATGTCCCTTTCAAATCTTCATGCTTTTTCAAGAGACGAACACTCAATCCTCCAGTAAGCCACCCCAGATTAATCAAATTAAATCCCCCCAGGCTGAGGGCAGTTACAACAGTGATGAATGGAGGCAACTGAGGGAGGGGTGGCACGGCGAGGGAGCAAGCTGAGACGGAGGCATCGGCTGGAGCAGCGGCGCATCGACGCAGCAGCCGCCGCGACCGAATGTTGGCCGTAAGGAGGCGTCGGCAGCGGGCTAGGATAAAGGCGGAGATGCGAGGACGATGCGGCCAGGCAGCGGCCGCCTCCATTGAATCCGGGGCGGGAGGAACCGGCGGCACCAAGGCGTTGCCAGGGAAGAGGACGACGACGATACTGTCGGAAAGAGAGAGAGAGAGAGAGAGGCAACACCGTGTGTAGGTAGGCCAGCGTGGAGGGGAAATCAAGGCGAGAAACCACGGACGGGGCGGCGCCATCGACAGGGAAGCCAGCGCGTCGACGAGGGCGTGGCGGCTGGGGCGGTGCGACGGGGGGCCTAAGGCGGCGCGACGGCGAAAGGGAGGAACACACGGGAGAGATCGAGATTTCAGATGGGGCGGCACCGAACTGCTGTCACGGGGGCGAGCTAGGAACGAGCCTGGTTGGCGGCGGCGGCGTCGAGTATAGCCCGAGGCAGTAGAGACAAAGACTGGTTCACATTACGGACGAACGGGCGGGGGCGGCCGAGAGAGACCGGGAGTGTTAGGGTTTGGTCGCGATCTGTGAGCATTGAGGGAGAGATGGACGGTCGAGATGACCACGGTGGCATTGGTGGTAATTACTGTGAAGTGACGGACGAAGAAAAGGGAAGACTATTCTCTTTATTATTAGGTAGAGATATATACTAGCAAAAATACCCGTGCGGTGCAACAGGAGAAATAAAAGTTCACACACGCCCTAGCCGCTAAGCATGGCTCAAGACATACTCTGTTTAATGACAAATATAAATGGTTCATAGATTAAGGAAAAAAATATTGTAACAACATAAAATTGCTCGATATTTTTATTAATTAAATGGTGGGGAGTCTGATACCTTTCCAACCAGATCAAATATGCTCGTGCGTTGCAACGAGAGATAAAATTCATGACAATAAAAACTCCTAATTCACTACGTTGGTACATATGTTTCGGAACAAAAAAAAATTAGAAACTTGGTACACTGCTCCTGAATAAAAATCCCTAGGTCATTAAGTTGGTACATGTTCTCAAGGACAATATTAAACTATTATTGATTTGTTGAACTTCTCAGTCTCCACAAAAAGCTTCCTGATGAATGAAAAGAACTTGCAAGCAACAACACATGCAATTGCATTTGAAACATAGTTGGACCTTGCATTGGAACATTAAAATGGCATAGAAATTTTTTGAACTGAAATGTAACAATAGCGTTGGCCTTTTCTCTATTAGTTCATAATGGAGAACAAAGTTGTCATGTGGCAAGATGCAGAGTCTCAGTTATAATTTGCAATAGTGCAAACTGCAAAATAGAATCTTGAATTCTTCTAGTGAATCTACATGGCCAAACCATACGGACTGTCTCCCAGTTGTTTAGATCAAATCATCCATAAGACCGTCGTATGTTCCAACCTCCAACAAGTAGTATACTACAATATTGCCAATTCTCCAATCCACATCATTACATCACAGCCACAAGCCCACAACAGACTTTGGTCCCATGATTGATAACCACGGCTATCACCCATGATTGATAACCACGACTATCACAGGTTCCAACAAAATGAGTATTGGTTGGCAGCAAGTATCTTGCAGAGTTTCGTGCCTACATAGGAGAAGGATACCTCTTGACCTGCTCGAGAACATGGCTCCTGTACTCCGGCATGTTCTGCAAATGATAGTCGATGACGAAAGAAACACAGTTGTAAGTGCAAAAGCATAATAAAATCAAGGCATTTTACCGCAGGTTAAATCTTTCTTTTGTTAGTAAAGTTCAAGTTGAAACAAAACCTTTCTAAAGAGCTCATGACTAAAACTCTGCGCAGCAGAGTTAGGATTCGGGTCATCTAACAACTCCTGGATGCCTATAAGAATTTGCCTCACTGTAATCGAAGGTTTCCATCCCTAAAAGGAAGCATCATGAAGGCTGAGTCAGGCTATTAGCATACTTTGGGCACGCTGAAAAAATACTATTCTCTCAGTGATCAGTTAAATCTTACCTGACCCATAATTGATAGGCATACTGCCCCAGAATCATAGACATTGACGTGAAAGAAACCTGATGGAAACTTGCAGATGGGTGGATTACTTGGATAATCTTCACTGAAATGCATAGTTAGGGGGAAATATCCACCCTCCTAACCAGTATGCAGAAAGATAAATTTAACATACAGCGTTACTTGCATACCACAATAGGTCTTGAGGGCTATGTTGAGGAAGTATACTATGCACTTTTGACGTAAAAAAAATAATGTAGTACTACAATATGCACACACAAATAACTGAAAGTATCGCCATAAAGTAGTTGAAGACTCACAGGTGTGGGAGTTTTTGGCGTAACTTTTTTGTTACTAAAAGGAGGAAATGTATGTTTGGTGCATCTAAACTATAAATAGTACTTTAAACCATGAAGGACTATAGCAATAATAATAGTATTAAAGAGAAAAACAATGTAGCTCCAACTAAGGTTGTTGCACAGGTTAAGTAAAACAGATATGGAAGTATATGGCAATAACTAATGATTTATCACAAACAAATACATCTGCAAATTGAGGTAAAATCTAGCCCAACTGTTTACATTAGGTTTGTCAATCTAAAAATGTACAAAGAAATACATTCTTCAAATATTAATGTATAAATAGTAAAAGCAATAAAAAAGCTAAAATACTCTTTCTTTTATTCAATCTTGAATATGCTAATGATCCAAACACTTGGTATGTATCATTCCACAGATCAAAAACAGTCAGCAAAAAGTATAGCCTTGAATAATCAGATTTCCATTTATCTCACCATTCTTCTGTCCCATAAGGATTCTTAAGTCTTAGCTATCGACAAATCAGACCATTTGAAATTTCAAGACCTGGTCAGATTCAATTAATAGCAAAAATACAACGCTAATTAAATAGCATCTGGATTTACTGTGCTATTAAGTGCCTGGTGGCTTGTCACCATGTTAGCGCCCAATATGAATGAAGTGCTACTAACCTGACTTACAAAGCATGTTCTTGTACTCATCAATAAAAGCTTCATTCAATTGTGTCTAATTGCTGGATAGTTTATCTCGTAACATCAAAATGAAGTGTCAAAGTGGCACCAATAAACAAATCTAGTAACTGCATTGAACTATTGAAGCAACAGATGAAGCGAGATGACCGGAACGTCTTAGCTTGATTCCGAAATGCACTACTACAACACCCTAAACCAGTCACTGTCTTTCGTTTGCGCTAAGCCAAGAAAAATGAATAACGCTGTACATTGGCTGCAAGAACATGTCACGCTCCTGCAGTACTCGTAACTCGTAAGGGTTTTACGCTAAGCATCCGCAAAACACAACTTGCAACTACCGAGAAAACCCCCTGTGTTCTGGCTAGCTACCAAGACCCGAGGAGAAGGCCCATGGCGGCCTCAGAGACGGCGACGGGTCGGCACAGCCACGGCGACCGGAGAGGGACCCCCAGAGCGCGGCCGCCATGGAACGGAGAATTAGGGAATCAAATTCCTTGAAATCAGTGGAACCCAAAACCCTAATTCCTTGAAATTCTTCAAATTCGAATCCAAACTCATGAATCAAGGCTATTTTCAAAAAAAAATTACCCAAATCCTCGGGGCGGGGCGTAGACCGCGAGGAAGGCGACCCCGTCAGGAGAGGACGGAGGCGGGCGCGGAGTCGTGGCGGAGCCGGTGCGGCGGCACGAGGCCGGGATCGTGGCGGCGCGAGGCCGGGGTGGCGCGAGGCGGGGACTGTGGCGGCGCGGGTGCGGCGGATGACGGCGCCGGCCTGAGGCGGCCCCATCAGGGTGAGGACGGAGGCGAGCGTGGAGTCGTGGCGACGCGAGGCTAGGGCAGCGCGAGACCGGGACCGGGACGGCGCGGGCGCGGCGGAGGCGCGGCGGCGCAAGGCTGGGGCGGTGCGAGGCCGGGACCGGGGGGCGCGGCGCGGGCGCGGTGGAGGACGCCGGGGCGGCGGCTTGGGTGAGGGAGAGGGAGGGGGACGACCCGCGGGGGGTAGAGGGAGGTGGGGTGGCGAGGCGGCGGGATCGTGGGAGGTGGAGGGGAAACCTAGGAGCGGCGGCTGGGTGAGACGGGGGTTTGAAGATTAAACGGTGTAGAATGGTCGGTCTTTGTTATATGATCCGGATTGAAAGTTCGAACTACCACCACTGTCACCACCATGACCACAAGGTGCTTTATAATAGTAGAGATAGAGATGATAACACATCTCGTATTCAGCGAAATTATTCTTCTGTGGCTACTTCCTTAGCTGCAAGAAGATAGAGTTACAGGCTTACAGCTCATCACATGAACACCTTCTCCGACTTGTCCACTGCCCATGTTTTGATCTCGTTCGCCAGCTCGTCCTGCAGCGGCAATGGCCCCTCCTGGAAGACGACGCACAGCCTCTCAAGAACCAGCGCATTGCGAAACAGCATCCTTGCCATCAACCTCTGCGCCTTGTTGCCCCGGTAGTGCACCATGTGGATATCCCTCACCCGCCGCCGCAGGCACGGGAGCTCGAAGCTGGACTCAGCAGGAGCCAAGAACGACGGGTCAGGCCAGAAATCGTTCTGCTCATCATCTCTGCCGCCCTCTCTCTGGTTCAGCCCATCTTCCTCGTATCTTCTCCGGCTGCAGTTCTCCTCGGGCACTGGCTCCATGTACAGCGACAAGACCTCGAGGTTTGGGGTCTGCTCCAAGATCCTTCGCACTGCGTAGACGGCGCTGCAGCGTTCATGGCATCCCTGCAGCTCGAGCCGCCTTAGCTTCAGCAACGCCGGGAACCCGGCGAAGAGCTCGGTCTCCAGGCATGCGCCGAGGCGGATCGACTGCAGGTGCAAGCGCCTGGCGTCCGCGAATCGCTGGAGGAAGTTTCTGAGCCGGACGAACTCGACGTCCTTGGTGAGGTTCCTGCCGCAGATGTCGACGGAGCAGGAGGTGATCGCTGGCGAGCCGTGCAGGGTCAGGAGCGAGAGCGACACCGCCGGCGCGGCGCCCTTGTAGTCGAAGACTCTCAGTTCCGTCGCGTCGATGCACACGCTCGCCGCCTTGTGGCAGCACCGGAGGGAGAACCTGCGGAGGCGCCTGTCAAGAACGGAGACGCTGGTCACTTGGGGGCAGGTCTCCAGCGTCAGGTCGGCGAGGCGCGGGCAGCTGGTGATGAGGCGTTTGATTGCTGGCCATGAGTCCTGGATGCTCGTCAGGTGCAGCTCCTCGACGTGGGGCAGGTTGATGGCCTCCGGCGGCTCGAGCAGGCAGTACCTGAGACGCAACGTCCGTAGGGCGGCGCAGGAGAAGAGCAGCCTCGGAAGCTTGTATATCCACGTGTTCCTACGGCGTTCGTACGGGTACGCCCTGTATCTGTAACGGTCGTCGGAGTCGTCGGAGTCTGAGTCGGAGTCTAGATACTTGGGCCCCGGTTCTTTACCGCCGTCGTCGTCGTCGTCGTACCGGAAGCGCGGGCAGCGGTCACCGAGGAGGAAGCACAGGTCGAGGCGGAGCTCCTGGTGGCTGTGCCGCTGCCGCAGCACGTTGAAGAGCCACTGGTTGACGATGTGTTCGTCCCAGCCGCAGAGGTTGTCGAAGGCGAAGCGGAAGCTGCGCAGCGGCGTGTCGAGGCCGCCGCACCGGTGGCGGCAGAGCAGCGCGGAGCCGAGGTCGTCGATCATCCGCCAGCTGCAGCTCCGCTTCTCCTCTACATCGTAGTAGTAGCTGCTCCAATCGCCCTCCCTCTCGCCCTCTTCCTCCTCGAACGAGATGGTGTGGACGTCGCCGAAGATGTGGCGCCACCGCCGGGACAGCAGCGCCGCGCGTGCGGCCTCCTTGTTGGGCAGGAAAGAGAGGATGTCGCCGAGGACGCCGTCGGGGAGCTCGCTCAGCCGGTCTTGGCCGCCGGCGAGCGCCGCCCGGTGGTTCTCGAGAGACGCCATCCCGGCCCGTACGTGGTTTCGATCTTGATCCGGCTACCAAGTACGGAGTATATATGGAGATGGAGATTAGGTTACAGATAGATACCAGAGGCGTAGGCGGTGCGATCCGGCCCCCATGATTTGTGGATCAAATCGCTAAATTTTAGGTAATCAATAACTAAGGAAGGAATACTTGCGGAAGGCGGTGGCGCAGCCGGGCTCCTCCTCGATATCAGAGATTCAGAGGCGTAGGCGGTGCGATGTGCGATCCGGCCCCCATGATTTGTGGATCAAATAGCTGAATGTCCCCGTCATCCACCTCGTCGACCGCAAGGTAGGCGCCGAAGGTAGGTGCGCCTTTACCAAGCAGGTCTGCTTCGAGCAGCAGGTGACCAGCGCGCTTCTCTCCCGGGACCCGAGGAAGCCGATCCGCGCCTTGCGCCTCGACGCGCTGAGGCCGACGCCCTGCTTGCTCGACCAGTGGATCCTCGCCGCCCTGCTCGCCGGCGCCGAGGACATCGACGTGCTCCTGAGGTCCTGCCTCTACTACACCCGCCGCAAGCTCTGCCCCTTCCGCGCAACGAAAGGGAAAGCCTCCGCCGACTTCGAGGACGACGTGCCGTACCTGGTCACGCCGCGCCACCTCTTCCGCGGCGCCGCGCTGCGCCACCTGCGCCTCACGTATTGGCGCCTCCGCTTGCCGGGAGAGCCGTCCCTGCCGTCGCTGGAGACGCTCTACCTCAAGAAGATCTCGGTCCACGACGGCGAGCTGCAGAGGCTGGTCTACGCCTGCCCGCGCCTCGCGGACCTGACGCTGGAGGAGTGCCCGAGCGTCACCGACATCGCCGTGGCCAGCGCTCACCTGCGGCGTTTCGCCATGGTTTGCTGCCACCACGCCACGAGCGTCGTCGTGCTGGACGCCCCGTCCCTGAAGTGGCTGCACTACAAAGGCGGCCTCCCTAACAGCTCCTTCTTCTCGGTTGCAAACTGCGCCGGGATCGTGACACTCACCATTGATATCTGCGAGGACCTCGCGGCGGTGAAGCCGCCACCACCGGACGTTGCTCCCGTCAAGGAGCTCGTTGTCCGGTGTACTGGCCTCACCGACCTCCGGCTCTCCTTGCGCCCAGGAATGGCGTACTTGAGCGACTTTTTCACAAGGTTCTTGGGCGGGAGCCTACACAATCTCACGCAGCTAAGCCTTCAGGGGTGCCTGCCTAGCCGCAAGACTGTTTCATCTGTGGCTACCTTGCTTCAGGCCACCAACAACCTGCAAGTGCTTTCCCTTTCCCCCCTGCGTCCTGAGCCTCGTAAGGAGTATGATTACTTCGATCCGGATTATGATTCAGCCTACGATGAACCAGAATATCAAGGTCCCGTGGACTATAGCTATAGCTGCGAGATATATGTCCCCAAGAGATTGTGGAGGATGCCGATCAGGTGCTTGAACCGTAAGTTGAGAAGGATCAACCTTGTGAAGTACAACGGGAGGCCCCTCGAACGGATGCTCGCGAAGTTTCTGCTATCAAAGGCGGCGGCTTTGCAGGAATTCTCGGTAACATTTGCGGCTGGAAGCTGTGAACACGAGGATGACTTGACGTGGGAGTTGGAGTCTTGGCGATTGAACCAATCTACACAAGTTCTTTATTGGTGTGACAAATGTTGCTCGTAATCTCGATCTTGCGATTGTAAAATAGGAGCGCACGAACCATCAGGATTCCTTTTCCAAATTTCCAGAAGAAATAAGACAGGTTTTTGGCATCTAAAATTCTATCGATATCTTTACTGGACTATTTACTTATGGGAGCCATTACGGATCCGATCTTGCCAGGGCCGTTCCTGAGTTTTCCGGGGCCCGAGGCGAAATCATAGATGGAGACCTCTAACATAAGTATTAATTTTTTTTTTATAATACCATATATCAACTAAAAAACGACATCCAATGTATTGTACAAATTATACCGATAAATAAAAGTAAAAGTACAAGTAAGATTTTTTACCTCAAATAATTGTGGAGGACATCTTAGAAATGTCTTCTAACATTTCTAGATCTTGGAAATAAATAAGACGTTTTGTTCCAACTGTATACAACTGGAATAAATATAATATATTGTTGAAACATTTGTATACAACTGGAATAAATAGAATATACTGTTGGAACATTTGGTTGTGTCTATTAAAATATGGTGTTTTGCTAATGGAACACGTAACACGAAGTCATTAGAAAGTAAAATAATTGTTGAACATGCCAAAAAATGCTAATAAAACATGAACATATCAGTAAAGTTAACATGCAAAAAAAGTTAATAGAAGGTGATAAAAGAACTAGTGGAACATGTTGAAATATAGTCAACTAGTGCTGAACATGTAATGATATTATCGAAACATGCCAAGAAGAACTGTCGAACATGACAAAAGAACTAATGGAAAATAACAAAAACTAATAAAAACATAATGTTCTATAGTGAATCATCCTCCCCATACAAAGCTATATTCTTCGCAAAAACAAATTCAATGTTTTGGGCTTTTGGCAAGCAAACTCAAATGTTCTAATATACAAGTATGATATTCTAAATAATTTCAGTTGAGAATAAACATCAGCTGATATTCTAAACATTTCAGTGGAGCAATGCAGTGCATTAGTGCAAGCATGGAGAGAAGAAAACATATTGTGGCCCACTAAAACTTATTAAACATGTTGCGGTCGGTTAGGACAAGGCAACAAAACAACTGAATATAACAATCTTCGTTTTACCTACAATTCAAGCCGCATTCGAGATTAGTTCGTGTTGAAGCAGGTTAGGTTTGCCATAAAAGAGGAAAAGCAGAAAAAGAAGAAAACTGTGTTAAGACGTTTTGTTTTCACCGAGACAAAATTCAGAGATTCGTAGCCCATTAAGAACATTTTAGGCTTGTCCTATAAGTAAAAAAGATAATCCATATCCACCGGGACAACATGCAAACTCAAGCATTACAAAAAGAATTCTTACCATATTTATAATTGGGGATTGACTTCCTCACAGTCGCCTGAGTCCCAATAGAGGTGCCCAGGTGATTTTTTGGGCTATTGGATTTCAATCCAACGGCCTAGATCTCCCCTCCTCTCTCTTTGTTCCCCTTTTTCTCTCCCGACGCACCGCGTCTCCCTCTCTCCCCCCACGCTTGCGCCCCTCCTCCTCCACCCCTGTCGCCGATGTCGCCACTCTGCTCGTCGGCGCCCTCGCCACCGGCCGCTCCGCCCCCAACTCCCTCCCGCCGCCGTGCCGCCCCGCCCACCCTAACCCGCCCGGCGCCTTCACCCCCGCCACCGCCGCCCCAACCACCTTCACCCCTTAATACGGCTCCAGCGGTGCCGCCTCCGACGCCGCCCTCACTCCATCTCCAACCAACCGCCAGACCGCTGCCTCCCCCGGCCATCCCTCTAAGCCAGGCGGCATGGAGATCCCCAACCCCAACCCTGAACCCTAACCCGACGAGGCGGTCGCCGGGGAAAAGGACAAAGGCGGCGCTGCAGTCGCCGGCGAGGAGGAAGACGACGACGGTCGCAGGTGCTCTCCCCCTCTCGCTGCCCCCTCCCCTGCAAAAATTGCCTGCGCCGACAAGGAAGGGAGGTAGTCGCCTGGGTGAGTGAACTGCCGCCCAGACGACTGCCAGTGAGCAATGAGTGCAAGTCAACTCAATTGCTAAACAGAGACATTACAAAGATGCATGCTCTCTCCTCCGTAAACCTGAGCAAGGAAAAAAGACCAGTAAATGAACTCTCCAGGATGACTGTAATCAAGATAGGGCGTCCAATTTTTTAATAGCATGCAGTACATTAATGGTAGAGGCAGGGCCGGCCCTGGGGCCTGGGGGGGGGGCTGGGTAGGCGGCCGCCCTGGGCCCCCACTGTTCATGGGCCCCCTAGGTATGCGTATGTTGTATGGGCGTATGGCCATATGGGCCTGTACTCCTCACTCCTGGCTTATCAGAACGCGAGGTCCAGCCCTGCTCGCGAGTAGCCGAGTGAAGTACGCTGTACGCGACGTCCACGTCCAGCCCATGTACAGTCCCCGACGGCCCGACGCAGATCACGCGAGTCACGCGATACCCTCGGCGCGGCGCCTCGGCCGCCCTTCAATCCTTCATCGACTCATCGCAGACGGCAGATCGCCAGATCGGCTGCTCGACGTGCTCGTCTACTCCTCGCGTCGCGGTCTCGGCGACTCGGGCTCTCGTGGTGCACTGGAGCCGTGAAGGTCGCCGACGACGACCGGACGATCAGCTACCACAATTTCGGAATCACATACGTACGATCGCTTTTCCGTAGTGTATGTATTATGCGTATTCTATTTGTTTTCAATTCCATGAACTAAATGAACGGTATGGGGTTCTTTTCAATTCATCCTTTGATGCGTTTATTTTTATTTTCATTGCTTTGTGTCGTTGTGAACTTGTGATATCATGTCATTTGGAAGTATCCATCCGGTAGCGAAAAAAGAAAAAATTCTCGGTAACATTTGCGGCTGGAAGCTGTGAACACGAGGATGACTTGACGTGGGAGTTGGAGTCTTGGCGATTGAACCAATCTACACAAGTTCTTTATTGGTGTGACAAATGTTGCTCGTAATCTCGATCTTGCGATTGTAAAATAGGAGCGCACGAACCATCAGGATTCCTTTTCCAAATTTCCAGAAGAAATAAGACAGGTTTTTGGCATCTAAAATTCTATCGATATCTTTACTGGACTATTTACTTATGGGAGCCATTACGGATCCGATCTTGCCAGGGCCGTTCCTGAGTTTTCCGGGGCCCGAGGCGAAATCATAGATGGAGACCTCTAACATAAGTATTAATTTTTTTTTTATAATACCATATATCAACTAAAAAACGACATCCAATGTATTGTACAAATTATACCGATAAATAAAAGTAAAAGTACAAGTAAGATTTTTTACCTCAAATAATTGTGGAGGACATCTTAGAAATGTCTTCTAACATTTCTAGATCTTGGAAATAAATAAGACGTTTTGTTCCAACTGTATACAACTGGAATAAATATAATATATTGTTGAAACATTTGTATACAACTGGAATAAATAGAATATACTGTTGGAACATTTGGTTGTGTCTATTAAAATATGGTGTTTTGCTAATGGAACACGTAACACGAAGTCATTAGAAAGTAAAATAATTGTTGAACATGCCAAAAAATGCTAATAAAACATGAACATATCAGTAAAGTTAACATGCAAAAAAAGTTAATAGAAGGTGATAAAAGAACTAGTGGAACATGTTGAAATATAGTCAACTAGTGCTGAACATGTAATGATATTATCGAAACATGCCAAGAAGAACTGTCGAACATGACAAAAGAACTAATGGAAAATAACAAAAACTAATAAAAACATAATGTTCTATAGTGAATCATCCTCCCCATACAAAGCTATATTCTTCGCAAAAACAAATTCAATGTTTTGGGCTTTTGGCAAGCAAACTCAAATGTTCTAATATACAAGTATGATATTCTAAATAATTTCAGTTGAGAATAAACATCAGCTGATATTCTAAACATTTCAGTGGAGCAATGCAGTGCATTAGTGCAAGCATGGAGAGAAGAAAACATATTGTGGCCCACTAAAACTTATTAAACATGTTGTGGTCGGTTAGGACAAGGCAACAGAAGAACTGAATATAACAATCTTCGTTTTACCTACAATTCAAGCCGCATTAGAGATTTAGTTCGTGTTGAAGCAGGTTAGGTTTGCCATAAAAGAGGAAAAGCGGAAAAAGAAAATAACTGTGTAAAGACGTTTTGTTTTCACCGGGACAAAATTCAGAGATTTGTAACCAATTAATAACTTTTTAGGCTTGTCCTACAAGTAAAAAAGATAATCCATATCCACCGGGACAACATGCAAACTCAAGCATCACAAAAAGAATTCTTACCCTATTTAGAATCGTCCGTGAACTGAATAATGAGTGCAAGTCAACTCAATTGCTAAACAGAGGCATTACAAAGATGCATGCTCTCTCCTCCATAAACCTGAGCAAGGAAAAAAAAAACAGTAAATGAACTCTCCAGGTTGACTGTAATCAACACAGGGCGTCCAATTTTTTAATAGCATGAAGTATATTAATGGTAGAGGTATTAACCTTACAACTGAATAATCCAAACATATAGATTTCTCCTAAAAAAGAATTAACTTGGACAACATAGCATGAGGGTTCATCGAAAAAGACCAACGCAAAGCAAGTTTTCGGCCCATGTGATGCCTGAACTATAGCAGCTGCAGTTCTATGCAAAAACGAAAGAAAGAGGAAAAAGAGGAAGAGGAGGAAGAGAAAGAAGAGGAGAAAGAAGAAGTAGAAGACGATAAAGAAGAAGAAGAAAAGGAAGGGATATAGGCTATAATAAAGATAGAACAGTGCCTACTGTTTCTAAACGGCACAGCACGCTACTTAACTCCTGGCAAATTTGTAAATATGCCACAAAAAGAAGAAACAAATATCACAATAACAGAGTACAAAGCGTAGCCTTAAAAGGAAGAATGACGAAGCAAATATGCCTATTGGAGCCGAGAAACTTTGTATTTTGGTACTCCGTACACAATGACCGTAATTGTTTTCTCCATTTGGCAAAGGGCAATATATCCCAGTCAAAGAGGGAAATATATCCAAATTTTTCGGAGGTTCTTCCTTGATCATTTTTTGCTAGGCAATAGTATTTCTCAATGTACTCATGTCGCTTTCTCTTCATGATTTGACCCCTATATTAAAGAAGTGAGAGCATATCTAAAAGGCCCCTAAACAAACCCTAACTATTATTTAAGGACTTACCAGAAAAAACCCACTTTAGAAGAACCCCTATTTACCCCCTGTTTTCTCTCTCCTCCCCCTAAAACTCTCCCACACCCCTATTCCTAGGGGCTCTCGATCGGCTCCCCAAATCCACCCAACTGCTATAGCAGCAGCTCCCGCGAGCTATGCCATGGCGAGTCGGCGATAGTTGCAGCTCCTATGCCTCCGATTGCTTGGTCCCTCCCAAGCGACCTGTACTGCGACGACGACGGTAGGCGGAGACAGTGGCGATGGCAAGCGGAGACAACAGCGGATTCCTGGTCTGTAGTTCTGGTCTGCAGTTTGTCCTTGTTTCAGCTGCATCATGTACGGTTGTCGATTGGCTAGATTTTCGGTCAACTCACAAAGCAATATGGCTGGTATGTTGTACGGGGTGCTGGATCATGAATCTATAAAATTGTTTCAGGTTGAGCTCCTGAAAGTCAAATTCGAATAATATGGAATGCTGACAGCTGACTTTCACATTCTTTTTTTTTTTTGCTATCTATGGTACACGTGTATCCGAGAAATGGAGCAACATATTTAGGTGTATTGCACTAAAATTTCCCATGCTAGCTTAATTTGCATTATTTGTTGCTTCTTTAGTTCGTCTATTAAGTGGTAAAAATGTCGGGAACAAGGTTGTGTGTGCAACAAAAAAAAGGGGTGATTTTAGTTAGTTTGTTAGAATTAGCGAGTTAATAAGTGGCACTTAACGTGTTGGGACTTCCTATTTTTTAAAAAGGAGGGGTTTGGTTTTTGGGTTCTCCTAGAGATACTCGGAGAGAAAGATAATGATAGATTTGTTCGAGCAATAGGCCGTCAACTGTCAATGAAATAAAACCTCCTCTACATCAGTTTGTTGATTAATAATGATCTGAATACTTAAAGAGGAGCCATTTACTTGTTTCCATCTATACTCCATATATGACTATAGAGAAAGAAGTTGGAACAACCGAAATTTGTGTGAGATTACTTGCGACCACTATAGAGATGGCGAAGGAGAGATGATGATAAGTGGGGCCACCAAATTTTTATTGTGTTTTAATTTTGCATATTTCAGCAATCCTCGGGTACGGTGTCTCCAGCATAGTAGGCTCGTTCGAGATCCACCTTGCAATGACATCTTTGATATTTATGCATTTTTTTCTTGTTTTTAGAGATAACAATAGTTCGACAAAAAAGATAGTCCCGAAGAATTATTACATCTTCAAATGGTACATTCACCGCCACCAATATTTTTTTCCGTCACTCGGCAACCGTCTCCGCAGGCGGCGAGGCACCGCTGCTAGCGCCGTCGCTGCCACCGGCCGCCCGTGCTTGCTGCCGCTCGAACTCCTGGACGAGCTCCGCGTCGACGTTCTCCGCCGGCTCCCACGTCGCCTCCTCGATGTCCACCCACTTGACGAGGTACTCCCATTTCCCCTCCCCCTCCCCCGCCGCCGCCTGCCGCTTGTCCACGACGGCCTCGGCGACGGCGTACTCCAGCCCGGCGTCGAAGTCCTTCACCAGGTCCTCCGCCACCCACGCCGCCTTCACCCACTCCCTGTCGCCGCCGTCGCGCCACTCCACCAGGTACTCCCGCCACTTGCCCTCCCCGCTCGCGTCCACCACCTTCTCCACCTCCGCCCACTCGTACACGGCCTTCTCCAGCTCCTTCGCCGCCGCCTCCAGCGCCAGCCGCCTCTCGAACGTCGCCGGGTTGCCCTTGGGCGTCGCGGCGAGCACCTCCTGGACCAGCTCCAGCGGCGTCCGGCCCTGCCCGTCGGGTGCGTCCGGCTCCGCGCCCAGATCCAGCAGCGCGCGCACGGCCGCCGCGCGGCCGTACCCCACTGCGATGTGCAGCGGCGTGAGTCCCCCGCCGGCGCGCTCCCGGCGGCCCACGTCCGCGCCGGCCGCCGCGAGCACGCGCACGCACTCCTCGGAGCCCAGCCCCGCGGCGAAGTGCACAGCCGTGCGCCCCTGCGCGTCCTCCGCGTCCGGGTCCCGCCGCAGCGCCTCGTCAGCGAGCAGCGCGCTTATCGCCTCCGCGTCCGCCTTCTTCGCCGCATCCCACCACGGCGTCTCGTACTCCGCCACGACGTCCGCCGCTATGGCCTCCGCCGGGATCCAAGAAGGCTCGTGACCGTCCTTCCACTCCACAAGGTATTCCACGGCGGTGACCGTGGTGGCCGAACCATCCTCCGCGAACACCGCGTTCTTGACGGTGCGGCTGGAGACGATGCGGTCCACCTCGCCGTACGCCTCATCCTCATCGCCTCCCTTGTTCGCTGGGCTCCTCGGGTTGGTCTGGCCCTGGAACAGCGCGCCGGCGGTGAGGCGGCGCTTGGGAAGGTGAAGGCGGCAAGGGACGGTGATGGACAGGGACTGTGCTCTCCGAGCGTTGGGGTTTGGGGGCTTGAGGCGGGAAAGGGATGGATGCCGTAGGACAGCCTCCATTGGGGCGGGAGGAGGTTGCCGCCGGTGATGGCGCGTGTGGAGGCAAGACGATGATGCGTTTGGTTTCGCCGCGTCGAGGCTGAGGATAAGGTGATGGGGTTCTGGATTCTGGGCGAACCGCGCCGTTGATCCTGTGGTATGGACGGTCGAGATGGCTTGCGGACTGTTTAGACGATTTGATTACCAGGCCGAAATTGTCGTGCGTTGCTTCACTGCGAAATATACTCCTACATTGGAGGGCCCAATGGAGGGATTTGGGCCGGACTTAGCGGCAAAACCAAAAGAAAAGGTGACTAGGGCCAGTAAAAACTTGGCCGGTCTTCTTTTTTTTTTTTCTTAAGACAAACATATAGGAGTAGTTCCATTCATCACGATTGAACCAGTGCATTCAGAGTTCAGCGCTGTACTAATAATACAGCTCGATAAACCCAGCTTCAGCGCCTCCTTACCAAACAAAATGATGTTGCAAGTGTGAGAACTGAGAAGCATTTTTCTGACTTACGAGCATGCATAAACGACGAACGGTCCAAGTCCCTCTCTTCCAGGCTACGACCACCGTTCCTCGCCGGCGGCCGGTGAGTTCAGGGTTCTTGCAACTTCTCGATGATTCAAGTCTGGAAATCCCTCTCGTCGACAGATTCATGGACTTTCACAGAAACGCAAGTTATGATTGCAAAGACAGGATCAGCCACGTACTCTGTTGATGACGATGCGTTGATGCCTATGTTGGTTCTTGCTGTGTCGTGCCGGTTAATGCTCTTCTAAAGATGAGCGAATGATTCTGCACCTTTGCGAGGGGAAAGCTAGAGGAAAGCATTTGCCATGTACTCCTATTCCTTTCTGAATGAATCGCACACTCTTCTCGCAAAAAGACACGGACAAATGCCCCGCGATCTCATGTGATTTCCAACATGCATATAACTGACGCTAGAACCCAAAAGGACCTCCCGAGATAAGCTGAAAATTTGCCCTGGGTTTGATAAAAGCATCCACAGTACGGCAGGATCACAATGGCAATGTGCATCTAATGGCTGCCCTCCTAGCTAGGTCCTAACCATTTGGGTTGCATGGTTTGTTTATGAGTTGTTAGCCTTGAGGTGGTTGAACATGTTTTGTGTCGATTTTGGCCTTGTAAATCTAAGGATATGAAGATCGGACCTAATATTTCATTATCTAGAAAATTGTGCCGCATGGGATTTGGTTCTCTCGAGAAAATCATCAATTGCAAATATGAGAACTTCGAAAAGCAAGATCCCGAATAAGATAACAGAAATCAAAGAAACCACAAGATTGTAGACTAGTAGAGCCTCATCTCTAATTAGTCATTCTTTGCTCCTTTTTCACTCAATGATTCATTTCAATTTCCAAAAAAAAAAGTGTCTTGCATGGTGCAATATGGAAGTTTGGAGGCTACTCTAAGCATAGATAGAAGATATGTCACATGGCCTCATATATAAGCCAAAGTATTTTTTTATACAACCGATGGTTTTTATTTTAAAGGTTGTAGTAGCCTTAGGGCTAGATATAAGCAAATCTAGAACGAACCCATGCAGACCAAGATCAAGTTTGGTTAAGTGTCGAATTTCTAGGAGAGCTCAAGTTCAAGGGCTTCAGTGATAAGGATGGCAACACACAATAACAATGATGAAGTCGAAGACAACCAGAATGGTGACCCTTAGGGGTTGACAAGGAGGCTATGATGGTAGAGCTTGGGGTTGGTCTAGAGATTCGCGATGGCTTCTAGCGTCAACGTAGATATGATGATGCTCATGATACGGAGGAATGGAGGGAGATAAGAGGTGTTGGTGGCTAGGCCGACGTCAAGGAGTGCAAGGATTAGGGTACCACTTCGTGTCTGCGTGCACTCAACTAGGCTAGGAGGGATGGAAGGTGGGAGAGATGGTTTGTGGACGGGTAAGGTGTATGAAGTGGTGGTAGGCTGGTCCTGTCGGGGATTAAATCACGGCCCATTGCCATGGCCCACTCCCTGACGGCTCGATCGAACAGCCTACCAGGGCCCATCTCCCTGGAAGGCTCTATCAGGCCCATGTGCATCCTGCCGAACAGCTTCCTGACTGGCACGGTGCGTAACGGCCTAGGATTCCTGTTTGAGTCCGGCTCGAACAGAGTTCTGCACGGCTACGTGAAGACCCGGACGTGGTTTCCCGGATTGGAATAGAAGTCGTGATCCCCAAGATTAGGAGATTATCTTATCTACCGTAGGTTATATTTGGCATGTATGAGTTCGTTACGATCTCGTAGTTAGCCCGGCCCGATATTCCCTCGGTAGGTCGGTTTGCTCTGCACTATATAAACAAGGCCCCTACGGCGTGTAGAGGGGACTTGATCTGGCTTTTTGCATCTACTAGACACCTGATCTTCGCTTGTACACCCATAATCTCGCCGAGACTTGTTCGTCTCGTCGAGCCACCTCTTGTATTCATCTCTGATATATAAGCAAGGCTGGACGTAGGGCTATTATCTCTCCCGAGAGGCCTGAACCAGGATAAAAACCCCTGTCTCCTGTTCGCTGCTGTTCGTGGTTGTTCGGCGTGTCTCCTATCTCACTTCTAAAGAACCTTAGCGACTTGAGATCGTTATCTCAACCGTCGACAGGTCCAATAGGGTAAGGTGCATGATCTGTAGGCTATTTCAAGGATGGTCAACTGTAGGCTATTTCAGGGATGATCAACTGGGTTTGTAGGTTTCGGAGCCAAAATCGAGCTTAGCATGGTTTATGCTCAAGCTACGCTTGAATTGGTCTTGAGCTTAATATGATTTCCAGTGGCTTGTTGTGCTCGAACTTTTGATCCACCCCTAAACAGATTTCCCACATGACATGTAAAATTCTATAAGCTTTTAAATTTCTATCTCAAAGGCATGCAAAAACTTTCTAAAACAAATCAAACAAAGTTGCAAACGGTACCCCACTTTCGAGGCCACCTCAAAAAAAATTAGAAGACAAGAAAAAAAAAGTAAATATAAGCTAAAATTTTATCTTTCTGTTTGCTTTTTTTTTTTTGTTTGGGAATGTAATCACTTTGGTGTTTGCAGTCTTCTTTTTTACTCGAATCCACACGCGACGCGAGAGCTCAAAATCAATCCAAACATATATCCAATTTCGGCAAGCTCATGAAGGTTTAGTTTATCGACAAAAAAAACAGTTAGCAATTTATATAAGATTTAAAATACGCTTTTGCTTCACGGCAGTCGCCTACCCGCCACCGCGTGCTCGCCTACGGCTGGGCCCGCGGGAGGCGCAGGCGCGGGCAAGCGACTGCTCTCAAACCGCTCCCTTTAAAATAGAGACATATTGTTTCTGATTGTAGCCTCTAAAAGTTAAAATGGCCTTAAATGTAACCTTCACACACCTCTAAGCACGAGATGTCAACAAGCCGCTGCGCTGCGAGTGCCAACAAGCCGCTGCGCTGCGAGGACCCATTTACACATGTTTGGCCGACACGAGGTGATGCATCGTGGCGCTGCCAAATACTCCCTCCGTTCCAAATTTTGCTTCACTGTTGATTTTTGAATACGCTTTTTGACCATTCGTCCTATTCAAAAAATTAGTGTAAACATGTAAAAATATAAATCATGCTTAAAGTATGTTTAATGATAAAACAAATCACAACAAAATAAATAATATATATATATATTTTTAATAAGACGAATGATCAAATAGAATATCGAAAAGTCAATAGTAAACTACCATTTGAAACGGATGAAGTAAATACCAATTGCCATTTTGCCGGTGAATATTCAGCCAGTGCGTCGGACTCGGATCCTGGGGGTAGTTGCGTGCGGCGTGTAGCTCGTGCGGCAAGGAACAACCACATTGGGTGCGTGGCTGCAGAATGCCGACATGCCCGATTCGCTACTAGTGTCCACCACGGCGCAGGCCACCACCCAACCACCATGTCTTTCCAAAACGCGAGACCGGAGACAAGCCCCTCCTTGCCACTGAAACGCGGGGCCACATAACCATCGTGCCCCACCTGACAGCCTGTTTTTTTGAAAGAAATAAATCGTCATCACATTCCCACGAGTCCACGAGCTTCAGCGACAACGCATCGCAAACGAAGTACCCAGTCAACCAGCAACTCGCAGCGCCACCAGCCGCACAGAGGGCGACCGCGATGGCACCGCCGGAGCCGGAGGTGGAGGCGCGCAGCGGCTACTGCGCGGCGACGCGGACCTTCCGGAGCAAGCGCCGCGACGTCCCGCTCCCCGCCGATCCCGACCTCGACGTCGTCACCTTCCTCGCCTCCCGCCGCCACTCCGGCGTCGTTGCGCTCGTCGACGCCGCCTCCGGCCGACGGGTCACCTTCACCGAGCTCTGGCGATCGGTGGCCGGGGCCGCGTCCGCCCTCGCCGCGCCGCCGGTCTCCCTCCGCAAGGGCCAGGTCGCGCTCATCCTGTCCCCCAACTCGATTCACTTCCCCATCGCCGCCCTCGCCGCCATGTCCCTCGGCGCCGTCCTCACCACCGCCAACCCGATCAACACCCCGGCCGAGATCGCCAAGCAGGTTGCTGACGCCCGCCCCGTGCTCGCCTTCACCACCCGCGAGCTCCTCCCCAAGCTCCCGCGCGCCGGCCACGACATGATCCGCGTCGTCCTCCTGGAGTCCACCAGCCTCCCCGCCGACGCCGCCGACCCGCGCATCGTCGCCACCATCGAGGAGATCTCCGCCACGCCGCCCGACCCAGCGCGGCGGAGGGAGCGCGTCACGCAGGGCGACCAGGCCACGCTGCTCTACTCCTCGGGCACGACGGGGCCCAGCAAGGGCGTCGTCGCCACGCACCGGAGCCTCATCTCCATGGTCCAGATCATCATGACGCGCTTCCGCCTCGAGGAGTCGACCACGACGGAGACGTTCCTCTGCACGGTGCCCATGTTCCACGTCTACGGCCTCGTCGCCTTCGCCACGGGGCTGCTCGGCTGCGGCGCCACGGTGGTGGTGCTCTCCAAGTACGAGCTCCCGGAGATGCTGCGCGCGATCAACGAGTACAAGGTGACCTACCTGCCACTCGTGCCGCCGATCTTGGTGGCGATGGTGGCGCACCAGAAGCCGCTGCCGCTCGGGCAGCTGCGCAAGGTTCTCTCCGGCGGCGCGCCGCTGAACAAGGAGCTGATCGAAGGGTTCAGGGAGAAGTACCCGCAGGTGGAGATCCTGCAGGGGTACGGGCTGACGGAGAGCACGGCCATCGGCGCCTCCACGGACTCCGCCGAGGAGAGCCGCCGGTACGGCACGGCTGGGCTGCTCTCGCCCAACACCCAGGCCAAGATCGTCGACCCGGAGACCGGCGAGGCGCTTCCTGTGAACCGCACCGGCGAGCTCTGGCTGCGGGGCCCATACGTCATGAAAGGTAACGCACTCAAGACCCATTCTTTTAATTTGAATTAAAAAATCTGCAACGATGCGTCGCCTTGTAATCATTTTTGTAGCGTTGTAAAAAGCCTTCCTAAAATTTCTAAAATAGTTTTTTATAATTTTTTGGGGGCAACTACGGATAATCGTTCCTACGAAAATGAACAGATAAACAAAACGACAAAGACATCCCGACAAAAACGAACGGGTCAACAAAACGACAGAAACATGTATTGCATGTGTACGATAACATTAGCATGCACCATGATGATGTCGGCAGGAAACTTTATAAAAACTACATTAAACTTCTTGAAACTAATTAAAATAGCCTAAAACTACATAAAAATTTGTGAAAATCTCATTATCTTTTGTCTATGGGGAACCATTGCGGTGTAGGGCTGTGTCTATGGGGAATCATGGTGGAAATGTGACGCGTGAGAGAGTGGGACACATCGAATTGATCCACGCAAATCAGATGGATGGCAATCTACTCCGTGGTTCCCACTCCGAATGCTACTCTGTTCTGTAGCATTTCTGTAATTTTTTGGGTTCTACAAGATCTTTCTTAAGGGATCATAACTTTTTTACATTAAAATTTCCAACAAATTTCAGCTGAAAAAAACAAGGCCTACACTCACAGTCACACTATTTTATACATGCCAGCATTTTACTAATCGATAGCGAGCTACATGCTTGAATTATTAGATTTTAAATGTACTAAACGTGTTCTGATTACAAACTGTTCCCAGTGTTCGTTCCGAAATAGAAAACATGTGCCAATGTGGGAAAATGAACACAAACAAAACGACAAAAACATCCCTACAAAAACGAACGGATCAACAAAACGACAGAAACATGTATTGCATGTGTACGATAACATTAGCATGCACCATGATGATGTCAGCAGGAAACTTTATGAAAACTACATTAAACTTCTTGAAACTAATATAAAATAGCCTAAAACTACATAAAAAAAATTGTGAAAATCTCATTATCTTTTGTCTATGGGGAACTATTACGGTGTAGGGCTGTATCTATGGGGAATCATGGTGGAAATGGGGCGAGTGAGAGAGTGGGGACACATCGAATTGATCCACGCAAATCAGATGGATGGCAATCTACTCCGTAGTTCCCACTCTGAATACTACTCTGTTCTGTAGCATTTCTGTAATTTTTCGGATTCTACAAGATCTTTCTTAAGGGATCACAACTTTTTTAATTAAAATTTCCAGCAATTTTTAGCTGAAAAAAAAAGGCCTACACTCACCGCCACACTATTTTATACTCCCTCCGGTCATAAGTACTTGTCGCCGTTGACTTTTAGACACGTCTTTGACCATTCGTCTTATTTAAAAAAAATTGTAAGTTATCATTTCTTTTGTTGTGATTTGCTTTACCATTAAAGGTACTTTAAACATGTTTTATATTTTTGCTTGTTTGCAATAATATTTTGAATAAGACGAATGGTCAAAGACAAGTCTAAAAGTCAACGGCGACAAGTTTTTATGACCGGAGGTAGTACATGGCAGTATTTTACTAATCGATAGCGTGCTACATGCTTGAATTATTAAGTTTTAAATGTACTAAACGTGTTCTGATTACAAACTGTTCCCAGTGTTCGTTCCGAAATAGAAAACATGTACTCGTATAGAATAATAAAAACTGTGCCAATGTGGATATATTTTGGAGCCACAGGCACACGGTAGATGCGGACTAGTCGATGAACGCCAGCCTCGCAGGTGCCACGAGATGTGATCACTTATCGATAATCGAGTAGGGGGTTAGAAAACGATAATTTGTGGTATGGGGTTTGATGCACATCTTTGGAGATCTCACAGTTATGCATCTGATTATTTTAGGCTACGATCATGTGCGTGGAATGTAAATTACGTACCTACCCACTATAATATCGATTGGGCTCTCCAAAGATGATTTATGCTACTAATTGCATATGTATATGTCCAATACATCGAGTTGCATGCTTATGTATACTCCATTCCTCCGATATGTTTGGTAGCGTAATCCGAGTTATACTTGCGCATACAAAATTAGCTAAGGAAAAAAAAAATCGGCTTGACGTCGTGCGGCCGTAGCCTCTACATGCTCATTTTTTTTTTTTGAAAGGAAGGCAGGAGCTCTTCCTGAATCAATTAAGTGGAAGAAAAAGTACAGATATTTGGTACAGATAGAGAAACATAAAAACGCAAAACACAAGAAAAGGACTATACTAGAGTAGACAAAAAGACATCCGAAACACCAAGAGACACTGCTCAAGAAAGCTAACTAGCTTTGGTCGATTGGGCCGAACGTCGCCTCCCGGTTTAGGAGATCGATCTTGATGAGCTGAATAATTTGGTCCGCGATGGCATAAGCGAACTCGAAAATTCGTCTATTGCGCTCCTTCCAGATGTTCCAACAAACATACAAGACAAGACCATCGAAACGACGCCTAGAACACTTGGGGAACACCTTTCGTGCCTTGAGCCACCAATTCCCCACACTCAACTCCTGCGCCTGCTGGACGTAAAGCTGAGAGCAGTTAGTCCTCCAGATAAAACGTGTGAACGGGCAGGAGAAGAGCAGGTGACGAGTTGTCTCCACATCAGTAGCACAGAGGGGGCAATAGCAAGAGTTGGGCACCCCCTCCACATGTGGTTATCCGCTGTCAAGATCTTGTTCTGAAGAGCAGTTCACAGGAAAAATTTGCATTTCGGTTCAGTTTGAGCCTTCCAGTTTGCATCGAAGTGGGCATATGGGATCGCACCTACAAACTGAACGTCGTAGGCTGAACGGGCACTATATCTCCCATTGCGCGACCAACGCCAGGAGCAGGAGTCGGCAATACCTGAATCAAATGAGAAAGAGTGGATCTGTTGTCAAAGAACACAATATTGCATCAGTTCTTCAAAATTGTCAAGTCGCTTGAGAGACCTGATCCAGCGTCCGTTATGCAGCCCTTCTTTGACAGTGTAACCCTTTCTTACTGCTTTGGAGAAGCATAGAGGAGCTATCTCACATGGCGCTTTATTGTTTAGCCAGCGATCGCAACAGAAGAGACAACGCTCCCTGTTGCCCATCGAGATAATGACTGAAGTGTTGAAAAGGCTGTGATCGATATTGTCGCAAGGCAGTTCAGAGCCAAACCAAGGCTTGGATGTATCAATCCAGGCCATCCAAAGCCATCTAAGCTTGAGGGATCTGCCAAACAGTTCCAAACTTTTTATTCCAAGGCCTCCCAACCTCCTTGGTCTACAAACATTTTTTCAAGAGACTAACGATGCCACACAGCCACCATTTAGGTCATCTTTCCATAGGAAGGCACAGCGTAGCTTATCAATTCTTTGGACAAACCATTTACTAAGCTTCAGCACTGACAAGGGGTACACAACTTGAGCTGCGATGACTGAGTTGATCAGAACCAGGCGAGCTGAATGTGAAAGAAGCTTGCCCTTCCAACCAGACAGCCTTCTCCCAATTTTGTCCAAAAGAGTTTGGAAGTCACTTTTGATTAGCCTAGTGGGCCTTATCGGAAGCCCAAGGTAGATAGCTGGAAAGTGCTTGAGCTGCATACTCGAGTTACCTATGACATGCTCATTTTTCGCTGACATCGTAGTCGAATCATTTTTTTTTAGCTTTTTAGCCCAATCATGTGGATCTCTTGAAGAGACAGTTGATTATATGGGAAACATCAAATTCATACCATTTGAAAACAAAATTTCCATAGGTTCAATTAATGGTGAGCACAAGAACCAATTTAATTTAAGTTAATTTATAGCTGTTTGAAGCATTCATCAACTTGATCTTAGTCCAAATTTATACTCTATGGTTTGATCCTTTTATAGACAAAAAAAAAGAGAGTAGCACCTGTAAGTTGCACTATTGAACTCCCAGGGTAAAGTTGCAATATTGAACTCCCAGGTTACTTCAAGAACACAGAGGCAACACAGTTGACAATCACACCCGATGGATGGCTCAAAACCGGTGATCTCTGCTACATAGACGAGGATGGTTATCTCTTCGTCGTGGATCGACTGAAGGAGCTGATCAAATACAAAGGTTATCAGGTAAAGATGACCGTATGATACATTCTGAAATATTTCTCCTGAATGGCCTCTAGAATCTACACCAGTTATTGTGGAATTGTTTCTAGTCATCTGAATTCACAAGTTGTATATGACCAGGTGCCTCCAGCAGAGTTGGAAGCTCTTTTGCTGACACATCCAGGCATTATGGACATAGCTGTTATTCCGTAAGCGTCAATATAGGATGACAGTAATCACTTCCACCAACCTACTTATGCCAGGTGTTTTAAGGGGTTGATCATTTTGCAGGTTTCCTGATAGGGAGGTCGGCCAGTTCCCAATGGCGTATGTAGTGCGAAAGAAAGGGAGCAGCTTGTCAGAGCATGAGGTGATGGAGTTTGTGGCGAAACAGGTGAGCACGCCGTATATCATGCATGAATCATCATATGAGCCTGTAAAAAATACGAAAAAAATTCATGTTCACCACTGATTCAGATAATCTTCTGTTTGATTCTTGCAATTTCTCTGAACTGCTGATATACAACGTTCACAGGTAGCGCCTTACAAGAAGGTTAGAAAGGTGGCGTTCGTGACAGACATCCCGAAGAACGCATCTGGCAAAATACTGAGAAAGGACCTTATCAAACTCGCGACATCCAAACTATGAAATGCCAATGGCTAATCATCAATGTACAATCTGGCGAATTCTTTTAGGGAGAAGATTACACTTTGTTACTGAAGATATCATAAGTTATGTGCATTGCTTGTATACAACATCTGGGAGGGTATGTTGCTTCAGTGTCTGGAAATAATCAACTCCCAAATAATTTCTGACTTAAAGTTGTTAATGTCGTATGAAAACTTCGTGCCACGGTCTCATGTCATTGGCCATCAAAGAGTAGTTGCCACATATGATCTGTTTTACAATGGGCCTGGTATGTACTACAGGTATCAGTGCTAACACTGATTCTCCAGTATTCGGTAGCTTTGGCCTCCAGTAAAGAAACTGCCCGAACCTTAGGGTCACCAACCCAACACAAGTTGTCCGTTTGTTTTGAAAAACAATCTGGATTTGGATCGTCGTTGTCTACAAACAGATGCCCCTAAGGTTCTTGTGTTGGGTTGGTGACCCTAAGGTTCGGGCAGTTTCTTTACACGAACAGTTGTGCGGAAGTGATTAGTGATGACCTCTCTCCTCTATTCTGGACAAGTTCACGATACTTTATGGGGTTTATTCCGAGCAGTTCGACCGTTAGTCCACTAATGACATCTGCCCTTGAAAAGTGTGCAGATACCGGTAGGTGGTCGGCATAGCTGCTTGCATCTGTTTTGCCAGTCAGAAATGGCCAGAAAATTAAAGAGGTCTCACATAAATAGACTTAGCTTTAAGCAAGACAGATTAGGCTATTCCCAATGGATAGTATCATACTCATTAATGAGATGCCACATAGAAATTTTTGCTGATGTGGCACAACATTTAATACGAGGGAGAAGAAAGTTGTATCTTAAGCAAGATACTGCTTTGGCACGATATCTTAGGCCATATCACAAAATCCAATGCCATGGGTCCACTCTCATAGACACAACATCACACAAATTAATTGTTTTAAAAATATGAGTATGGTATCATGCATTGTAGAGAGTGTTCTTTCTAGCAGTATCGTACTTTTCATCCTATGTGGCATTCTTGTATATTGAACTATGATACTTTGCATTGGGAATAGCCTTAGAGATTACATGCGCCTCATGGAATTCTTTAGCTGCCCATGCGATGCTTTGTTGTTTCAGATTTGAGTTTTGTTGTTTGGATTAGATCAACTTGGCCCTCTGGGAAAGATTTTTACTGTACTTGCATTGCAGCTGTTCTCTGGTGTATTTGGATGGCTAGGAACAAATGGTGCTTTGAGAAGAAGACTTTTGATTCTCCAGTTCACATAATTCACTCCATTTGTGCGGTGCTGCGGTATTGGGCTGATTTGTTTGCAGGTGACACAAAAGAAGTTTTGGTTCAAGGTGCTATGATGCTGGAGGGATCGGCAGTTGGGATACAAGCTTGCTGTCCAAAGCGGCAGCGGTTGCTGACCTCAAGTTCTCCGGTGCTGAATTAAATCATTTGCTGGTGGCAAAAAGAAAAAATAGCTCTTGTTAGGCTCTGGAGCCCCTTCGTTTGGTGAACGTTGTGTACGCTTTTAAAAACATCGCATGTTATCAAGCACTGTTTAGTCTCGATTGCATGTAAAAACTTTGGAAGACATGGTTTCCGTTGTATTGGTTTTCTGGTGCAATGGAAAATGGGGCTCTGTCCTCTTTTGGAGATTTGAGTTTTTCGTTGTTGTTGTTTTAAGACTTTCAGATTTGAGTTTTTCAGATTTGAGCCGTGCAAATCATCCATGACAGTGCACTGCAGAGAATGATGGGCAGAGCGTATGTATCACCGCACAGATCCTGCCTGCCGCTTTCGAGCTTTTTTCTCTGATCCGATCTCCGACGAAAATAAAGCTCGGAAAAGAGCTGATCGAGACGCCTCTCGCTCTCTTGTGGACCCTCTTTATTCTTTGTTTTAGCTTGGTTATATTTCTATATAAAAATGTTGTTATTTTTTATACAGGCTGTAATATTTTGATATTTTTTTTAAGACTTTGCAGATTTTTAAATATCTCAAAAAATAATTTTTTAATAATTTACTTAGTCTTTTTGTGCATCATTTTAAAAATTATATTTTTTCCCAACTGCAACAATTCTAAAATAAAAGAGAATTAAAGAGCCCTCGAGACGGTTAAAGGACCCTCTGAGACGTCGACGCAGAGCAACCTTTGGAGCAGCAAGGAAGCCGACTTGATTAGTGAAAAAAGAGGCTCAAATCCACCAAGATTAAAGGCCTCATCAGGGAGAAGGAATAATAGAGGAGCACAAGGATTAAACTCGCAACAGGCGCGCGCAAAGTACAAACTACAAAGCATGCCCTCTGTCCAGCCAAGATGCACTACACAGAAGCAGCCGGTGGGGTACCTTTCAGGTTTCGGTACTAGCTAGCGCAACCGATTGATTTTTGGAAGATGACAGAGGAACATACATGCCCCGGCAGGCGGCAGCTGTACAGTATCAATGTGCAGTAGCTACCGGGTGTCCGTGCGTGTGTCAGTCTTGGTGCAGTGGGACGGGACCACCCGCATCTTCCAGTGAGGAACCCCGGCTCCGGCTCGGCGACGGTGAGCTCTCGTCGTCGTGTGCAGCTCGATCTCCGCCGGTGAAGCTCGACACATGTGTCCCCGGCGCACGGCTGCCGAGGCGAGTTAAGCTGGAGCAGGGCGGCAGAAGATTGGATAAGCGGCAGCCGAGGACGCCGCGTGTTGATGAGGCAGGCCAACAGCCATCTCGGCGCGCGAAGGGGCACGTGATCGGACGACGCGCGGCCGGCCAGCGAGCGAGCCCAGCCAGCAGGGTGGCACCTGGGAAAACGAGGGAAGTACAAGATGCAGTGTGTCTTGGAGCCATGGCATTCAAACTTAAAACGTGCTGGCCACTATTTATATTTTTGTATTATTCATCTATATTTATCTTTTTACTCTCTTATTTGTCATAGTACTGGGATGTAGAACACACTAGACATATCCCTAGGTTCAAGTTCAATGACAGCATCACTAGCAAACACTGGAAATACTATAGTTTTATTTTTTTTTAATAGAGAACGAGCGAGGTGGCCCGTGCGTTTGCGCTTTTAGATTTGTTTTGGTATATGGTTTTGGATGACATGTCATCCTAGTCAGCATTTTTTCTATAAAATAATTTCACAAAATTTAATAAATTGTAGAAAACTATAGGAAGCTCAATAAAATCATATAAAAATAACAAAAAATTAGAAAAATTCGTAGAAACCAAATATTCAATAAAAGTATAATGTTTGTATATGTTATTATATGCATTTTTTGTTGAAGAGTATCTTTTATTGATTAAAAATTAATAAAAAAGCAAAAGGTAAGTATGCATTTTGAATGTTGGATTTAATTTTTAAAATTACAATTAAAAGCTCAAACTAACTTTGAATTTTAATTTAAAAAATGTAAATTAAAAGGTAAAGCTAACGTCCCTATATTTCTCTAATTTTCTCCTTTTCCTATAAGCCAGACTTATTTTCGATAAAAGCTCAAACTATTTAATCAATAAAAGATATCATTGGACAAATATATTTTTTCATATAATTATGCAAGTAAAATTATAGTATTTGGATACTATATATAGTTTTCCAAATTGTTACATATTTTTATTCTATTTTTTGATATTTCCATGATTTTCTACAATTTATTTGATTTATTTGAATTTATTTTTTTGAAAAAATTGGATGCCATGTCATCTAAAACCATAGTGGTTTTGGGTGGAGGGGGTATTTTAACCGGAATTGATAATTGAGGGAGGTTGGATGCCCGGTTTTAGAGTTGAGGGGACAAAACTAAACTTTTGCAATAGTTGAAGGGGGGCAAAGTGGATTTTTTCCTTTAAACTTAGAGGGTTCTGACCACTATTTATGTCTTTTTTTATTATTTATTTATATTTCTTTCTCTACTATCTTATTTGCCGTAGTACTGAGACGTAGGACACACTAGACATATCCCTAGATTCAAGTTCAATAACAGCATCACTAGCAAACACTGAAAATACTATAGTTTTATTGTTTTAATAGAGTACGTAAAGAATAGTGCTATAGAGGAAGATTTTATTATGTTTGTTGTAGATCCTTAAATTTTCAAAATAAAAAATCACTGGTAGGGACATTTTGGTTGAAAAATGAAATTTTGCTAAGGTTTATCTAGAAATCTTCAAAACTTCAATGTTGGGTTTAGTCTAGGAGTGGCAATAGGCCCCATTCCCGATCTTCAACAGAAAATTCTTATATTAGGGGATGGGTATAGGGAGAATTACTTCCCCACAGCGATAAAAATGGGGAAAAGTCCTCCCCATCAGGGATGGGGACGGGAAAACTATTGCCCACGGGGATCAAATGGAGACCTAAAATTCCACCAAGCCCAATCCAATAGTAGCTCACCAAGGCATGTTTCATCCCGCCCTCAACAAAGCACATGTGCAGTGTCCATTTCGTTTAAACCAGCCCAGCACGGGAGCACGGGAGCAGTTGCTGATAGGCAACGATGCCGGCATTGGTAGCATTCAGGTTTAGAAGTCATATTTTTTTATATTTATTTTTATTCATTTATACAAAATTATATGACGGATTGAAATTTAGACACAAATAGACCCCGGTCGCACTTTGAATTAACGACAGGGTCCCGGTCGCACTTTGGGCGTGCAACAGGTCGCTGAGAGGAGGCAGCAGGAGAGATGGCGCACCGATCGCGTATTCAACGAGCGACAGGCACCGATCGCTTATTCAACGAGCGACAGGCTCCGTGCTACAGTAACTTAACCGATTTTGAACTTCTTATATCTATTAACACTTCATACCATATCCAACTTACACGAAACAAATTTTAAAATTCATGTAAAATCCTAAAGAACCCATTTTTCAAACTTTCAATTTTTTTAATTGTTTTGAATTTTGAATTTACACTTGAATTTGTATTTTAAATTTTGAATTTTTGAATTTTGAATTTCAAAAATTCAAAGATTGAAAAATGGGTTCTTTAGAATTTTACATGAATTTTAAAATTTGTTTCGTATAAATTGGATATGGTATGAAATATTTTACAACAAATTTTTGAATTTTGAATTTACACGAAAATTTGAAGTTTAATATTTCATACCATATCCAATCTACACGAAACAAATTTTAAAATTCATGTAAAATCCTAAAGAACCCATTTTTCAATCTTTGAATTTTTAAAATTCAAAATTCAAAAATTCAAAATTTAAAATACAAATTCAAGTGTAAATTCGAAATTCAAAATTCAAAAAAAAATAAAAAAATTAAAAGTTTGAAAAATGGGTTCTTTAGGATTTTACATGAATTTTAAAATTTGTTTCGTGTAGGTTGGATATGGTATGAAATGTTAATAGATATAAGAAGTTCAAAATCGGCAAAGTTACTGTAGCACAGAGCCTGTCGCTCGTTGAATAAGCGATCGGTGCCTGTCGCTCGTTGAATACGCGATCGGTGCGCCATCTCTCCTGCTGCCTCCTCTCAGCAACCTGTCGCGCGCCCAAAGTGCAACCGGGACCCTGTCGTTAATTCAAAGTGCGACTGGGGTCTATTTGTGTCTAAATTTCAATCCGCCATATAATTTTGTATAAACGAATAAAAATAAATATATAAAAAATTAAATTTTCTTCAGGTTTACCTCAATCTACCCTTCTCTCTCTTGGTGTCCTACACTCCTAGTAGCATCGGCATCCAACGGGGATGAATCCCCATCGGGTCTCCATCACCCAAACGGGGATGGGGGCGGGGAGGAACCATGTTTGTGACCAGGTTCAAGGGCAGTGAGTAGAGAGATTTTTGGGTGACGGGAACGGGGATGGGGTACCACTACTTGCAGAGGATTGGCTCCGTTGTCGACCCTAGTTTAGTCCTAAATGGTCATCGGTCAGTGTTGTCCCTAATCGTTGGTTACCGCCGGTTGGGTCTGTGGATTTAGCAGACTCAATGGGACCTGGCTCGCGACAAGACATTAGTCTCAAGGAGAGTCAGATCACAGTGGGTCATGATATGGCGCTAACAGTGGTATCAAAACTTTATGTCTGAAACCCATAATATCTCTAGGACTGCACAATTGTTGGGTTGGGTTCATATGGTGGGTTACCCAATGTAGAAATGAATGCAAGAAGTTATTTTACTTAATTTATAGTATTTTTTAAAGATTTCATTAGTTTCTTCACGTGTTTTGAAAACTAGAATCGATTACTTGATTCATTAGTTTTTCAAATGACTTATCTTCCCAACATACCTAAATAACCGATTAGACTGCATCTAAAAAACAACCACTTAGGGTGTGTTTGGTTGTGTCAACCTGGACCATCTAGGATTTCTTTTGGGATGGGTTTAAGCCATGATGGTTAAATTATAATCCTTAGACCTCATTTCGAGGGCTATCAAATTTGCTACAGTAATACGTCAACGCAACGACGCGCTGAAAAAAAAAAGGCCTAAATAAGAAGGCATTGCACGAAGTTCACCTTGAATAGCACGATTCTCATGTTACGAGTTACGGCCAATGCCCACGCTGCTCGAACAGTCAAAACACAAAAAGTTTGCAGCACTATCTTGCCACACCTGCCCTCGTTGCAAGTCGCAACTTTGATCGCGATATACATGGAGCATGATGCTACATTGCTACCAGTCTACAACCACAGAAATATCTCGGAAGGCTTCAAAAATTCATGGTATCTATAGTCCTGCCATTCGGTGACTGGAGATTGTTTCACACGAAAAGCTGCGAGGGGTTGCTGGACGTGCTCTCGTTTTTTTGTTTGTCTGGGATGAGGTCTATGTATGTATCCTCCAGTCAGCCTGGCTCCAGCACCAGAGTTCCACAAGAAAGGGCAGCCGCTCATTGTTCTGGACTAACAATGTCAAGAATCTGTAACAGGGACGAGATAGTAAAACGTATCAGCGTCTGGATTATGATCTGAAATTAACCGGGGATATCTGATGTGCCAAGCCGAAGCGACATGGGTGCAAGTGAAGGTGTGAAACCTTATCGGTGAACTGTTGAAATGCTTGTCCCTCCATCAATTTCTCCAATTCCTACAGATGAGTAAATGAGAGGGCAACCAAGATAAGAAGGGATGTTGAGCAGGCTGCATTTTAATCCACTACAGCGAATTCAAGTTACATGAGCCCATTTGGAGTCATGATGAATTGCCTTCATCTCAATTGTTGGTTTTGGATCCAATGCACTGAGCTAGGTATGCATGATGAATGCACCTATGCGCTTATGCAAATGCTATTTGAATTGCAGATGAAGGGTATGAATCCAAAATACTTAATTTGTTAAAGGAAAATTTGGCAATTATAACAACAGTGGGGAATAACCTTTTCTGGTTCTGAAGATCCATCGATCTGAAGTACCATTTTTTGTAGTTCAGGGTCCTTCAAAGCATCTCGGATCTCATTGAATTCCACTAGTATGGATATAAAAATCAAGCAAAAGGTAAAAAAAGATGGTTTGTGAATTATAGGTAATGAAATAAGGTACAAACACATCAGTGATCAGTGTTTATCGATTTGTACACAGGAATGGGGAGTCAAATTGCAGTTTGATAGCATGATGTCTTTCTGATGGATCGAACCGTTCACTACTATCTTTTCTATAATGCTCGTGCCAATATTTTGGATCGAGTTGAATGCTACTCAGGGCAGTTTTATGTTAAATCAAGCAACAGTACAATATTACCATGCCAATCTCAGCTTCATGCTTGAGGCATAAGGACTGAAGAGTTGGTAAATTACTAATTACTGACATAATAACATGTTTCCACCTTACCAAATGAGGTAAGCAACAAGTTCAATTAATAGCTGAGCAAATGTAAGAGCATTAGAAATATCATGCTAATATTCTTTTCTTTTATTTGCAAATAATTTGCAAACAATCTACATGAGAATCTTGTTAAGACAACAGCCTGCAGAGCATACAAACACTAAACAAATAGTCAGTCTTAGGTAGCGTACCTATACTCCTTAATCTATTCTTGTCAACAAGCCAGCTTGGATCCTCAACTTCAAGAGCTTTTGTAGGAAATAGCGTGTTTGGAGATTGTGCAGGGCACATTGTGTCTGGTGTTACATATAACAATGAGGCTTACAATTAAACAGTATATTGGCATAAATTCATAATGAAGCGATATATATCATTTCATATTTGAGAGGATATTTTAAATTCTCTCAATAGAAACTAAAACATAATTCCATTATCTACAATTGTATGTAATTACAAGAAACCAGTCAAACAAATAATCATATCAGCTATGTGATGTAATCTGTCAACTTTGAGCTTAACCATCTTTTACCAAAGCAAGTGAAATACATGGAGAAATTGCAACAAAGGTCAGTATGCTGTATTTTACGTAAAGAGAAAGGTTGATCCTTGTCATTAGGACAATCTGTTCCATCTTCCAACAACACAGAGCTACTAGCCAGAATAATATAAGATGCGCTATAAATCCCTAAAATTAAGTTAGAAAAATGAACTAATACACAACACCACATAATCAAATGCATGACTGATGTAGTGAACTGATTAAGCCCTTATATTGGCAAGGTAAATATTCCAGAAATTTTCGGAGACAAAACTGTTAAGCAGGTTTTATTCTTTTAACCAAAGAGATTGTCTTGGAAGAATGACTAAACATTATGGTTGTCAAGGTTTATTGACATGGACTCTGTGGCATTGATATGATATGTTGGGTTAAGTTCTGTGGCTTGGATCAGGATCTCCGCCTCTAAATCCTTATTCGTTAGGACTTCATAGCAGCTGCATTGAGTGAGCAATATGTTAAGAAAAGCAGGAGTTGTATTCACAAGATGGAGCACTTACTAACTTCCTCCTGCAGCAAGGATATGCTAATTTCTTCCTCAGGCAATCTCTTTTAGCAAAATTTATCTGCAAATGAAGGGCTATTAAGCATCAAACACTTGCTATCGACATAAAGGGGTTTGAAGTAACCAATATTTATTTGAGGCAGCTTGGTATAACTTTTAAGAATGTGTCGATGCTGTTAAACCAAGAAAAAAGAATTTGATTTGAAAGTCAGACGATTACTGCAGCATAAATCCATCCCATGCTACTATTTAACCATGCAAGAATATATTAAAGAAATTAAGTGTCGATGAATTTATTTCTTGAAAATTGTTATGCTTTTGACGATATAACTATTAAATTAGCAAACAACATATTTTTTCAAATTGTTGCCATATGAATTTTCATTCAACTTATTGTGGATGTTAATGCCAAATATTAAGCATTAATTCATGGCTCGCCTATTATTTTAAACGATTTGAAAAAAAAAATTAGTAACGGCACATTATTTGCATGGACACAGACAACTAATCTTCTGACCCATAAAATTATAAATCTCAAGCAGAACAACACGTTTGTCATTTTCGCATAATGTAGTCTAAAACTCTAATTCAGTGTCCGAGCAATTTGACGTCTTACGGAGGGGGGCAAAAGGCCCGACATACTTTAGAAGTGCGAATGTGCAATAGTCATATCCTCGACATTTCATTAAAAAATGTTGAGCTTCTCAAAATCTTAAAAGAAAGGGTTAATAGGTTATTTGCCTGCTCAACTGCGTTATTTGATTTTTCCCACTTTTTCTTTGCTTTTGCGATGAATGCCATTATGAAACCATCTTTATTGGATATATGTCACTCCGTGCGCCGAGTGTCCTATTTTAGCACCTTATTTTTGAAATAGGGCATTTTTACCCTTGTCTTCAACATCTATTTACACAGAATTGCCACTCATATTCTTCCTCCCTACGCTGCATCTTGTTCTTCCTCCTATCGAGGGCTTTGCACACTTTGCAGTCATTTTTGTTAGGCTTTTAGTGGTTCTTCTCATAGCCCAAAAAACAATATTTAACATTTAAAAGATTTTTCAAACCTCCTATCGAGGGCCTATAACCTTTTGAGATTATATTCTACCGCTGATTTCAACTCAAAAGAACAATGCTTTTATGAAATGTTTCCTCTGACGGATCCTCCTCAGAGTTCAAACTCTATATAATATTACCTGAAAAAGTTTCATTAATCAAACTAAAAAAAGTAAATGGGTGCAGTAAGATAATGAAATATAAGAAGAAATTACTGAAGTACCTTTGTGATTTTTAAAGCATGTCACAGAGCAACTGCAAGGTATGATGAGACAGTATGTTAGGTCCTACTATGTTTCATGAAAGAGAAAACAAAGCGACAAAAGTAAGCAAGTAACTGTTGAAGGTCTCAGATATTCTTGGAAGCATTTAATAAGTTACAAATCTTAATTTATCACTTAACAGGTTACAACATATGAACATCTATGTACAATTGTGCATTTCTCTGGTATAGTTTCTCTAGGGTGTCATAAACTTCAATGAGTTTGGAATGAGGGTATGTTAAGAAGCGGATGCCATGATTATTCATGAATAGAGATACAAGAAAATATAATGCAAGAAACTGAAGAAATCACAATACAGAGAGTGATTAAGATGCCTCGGCCTCAATAACACTGATTATCACCAGTTTATTTAATTTTGTTACATTTTTATCCAAGGATGAATAAAGGTTTCTTTGCAACATTCATATTTGCTAATCCCAAAGATTAAGTCACGAATTAACAATTCCGTAAGAAAATAAATAGAATGTGAAAATATGGTAAATAATTTATGTCAGCCTCTGAAATAGGAGAGCTTGGCCCTACCCAGAAGAGGTTAGCACCACCACTGACAAAAGATCTCAAGAGAAAGTGGCATAAAACCTCCTACAGCAGATCTTAACTTCTTAAGTAACATATCTCATTGTGCCTCTCTGTTTCTGCATCTTCTGCAATGAATTTACTCACCAGAATGACATTATTGAAGAAAACCTATTCGTTCCAACCATACATCCATACCTCATAGTCAAGTTATCAATTTGTTCCATGACCCTAGCTAATCAGTATTACTTGATCTTTTAAGCAATTGTTTTTACTTTTCAGAAATCAATGGTGAGTGATTTGTCCACGAATTTCAAGAAACAAGGTGGTCATGAATTCATGATTCTTGATAGAAAAATTGCATTAAGATCAAACAGTTCTTTTTATTCTCATTTAATTAGTGGGCACGAATGAACACCAATATATCTAAATCGATGTAGCAAAAGGAGTTAATCGCATAACTGCACACGCCACACCACGCCTCGATGCTATCTATCTTCAGCGCAGACACGTAGAAACAACACATAACGACAGAGGCTGACGGCTTGACTCACTAGGGCGTGCGGCAAGAGGGACACTTGTATTTCGAAGGCGCCTTCTTGCACACGTCGCAGCTCTTCCCACCCATCTCCAGGCCAAACAACACTCGAGCCCCTCCTCGTGAGATCAACACAGGCGGCTAGCCGTCCCGACAGCTCGGCGGTCGTGGCTCAGCGGTAAAGAAAGGCGCATCATGGATTCCTAGGGCTTAGCTTGAGGCCTGTACTCGATGGCAGCCGGCGCGCGATGAGCGGCCGCCGCGGCGTGCAGAAGAGGACCGGAGCGAAGCAGGGAGGGTTGCTCACGAAGTGGCAGTGGCGTGCCCTCTGCGAGATTACAGTTGTGGGCTTGGGCTAACTGGGCCCGTTTGTTCTGAGCTCGAGCGATCGTGCGGCCCGGCCTTCGTGTGCGGCTGCAACTGCAAGCGAGATGAAGCGAATAGCTTAGATGTCAGAGGAGGCCATGTCTTCCTATTTTATTGTTCTCGGCTGACAGAATGACCGTGCATCGCCTCCACGAACCGGAGCTATTTGTTTCGACGAATGAGATGGTGATTCAATTATTCCTTTGTTTGAGAAATTGAACGAAGCCGCTCTTCATCATCAAAATTCATTAAATAATTTTATTTTGTTAGGATGAGGTGGTTCCTCGATCAAAAAGGCCATGAGACTATTGAGAGTACGAGGCTAGAAGTTAGCTTGGAGCTAGCGAGCCACTCGTTTAAGGACCCGTTTGCACGGTACCGGATATAAGTGTCGTCGTCGCTATCTCCTCCTCCTAGCAGACCGAAACGGCACCGCCGCCAAGTCCCCATACTCGCCTCCACCTCAGTCATGCCCTCCCTCTTCCCGCTTGTTTTCGCCATAGATCCAAGGCTACGCCCTCTAGCTTTACCACAACCACTGATTTTGCCGCTCAACATCAGGCATTTTTATATTGGTTTATACTTATAAAAAAAAAATTTGGTACCCGCGATACGAACGAAATTCAAAAATTCCAACAATACGAACGAAATTCATAAAATTCCTCCACTCGCTCCACTCCAATCATAGATTTTGTCGCCCGACAATACATCTACTTCACTCTTCAGAACAACAAGCTTGTGAGTTTGATTAAACCAACTCGAGCCTTCACCGACTATGAATCAAGCCTCCCCTCCAACTCGGTGGGTTCAATGAGCCCGAGTCAAATACATTCTAGTGGTTTCAACACACGTGGATCATTTATCATGTGAAAAACACAAAATACAGTTTTTTATGGTGCTACACAAAAGTCTTCATGACGTAAAAATAACTAATAACTAAATAATTTTAAACAACAGAAAAAACTATGCAGTACATGTTCTATTGTATCGCTTTTCTTTTTTAAAAACAAATTGGCACAGCACTGTTGTAATTTTTTTTTATGTATAACACTCCATGTGCTACTGGCTGCACAAGCGAATCTATACAAACTGCGGTGCCCAACGAACATTTCACTGCTTTATATGTAGACAAGCACTAAGATCACAAAAGTCAATACGTGACATACGCCAATAATGTAGTGTAAATGTGTAGTTCATTGGTGCAGCTCCAGTTAAAAAGGGATATTTGCCAACTACTATGTTTATGAGATGCAGCTCAAAATGTCTGCCAGATATAGCTTCAGTGCTTCATGCATCGCTCGTAATTAGGGGTGGAATGAACCAATAGCATCATTGCTTCATGCATCGCTCGTAATTAGGGGTGGAACGAACCAAGTTCGAGCTAGTGCTTGACTCGATAAAAAATCCCTGATGTCGAGCGGCAAAATCTGTGGTTGGGGTAAAGCTAGAGGAGGGCGCAACCTCGGATCTACGACGAAAACAAGCGGAAAGAGGGAGGGCATGACAGAGGTGGAGACGAGTATGGGGACGAGACGGCGGTGCCGTTTCGGTCTGCTAGGAGGAGATGGCGACGATGACACTTTCTTATATCCGATACCGTGCCAACAGGTCCTTAAACGAGTTGCTCGCTAGCTCCAAGCTAACTTCTAACCTCACTCGTATTCTCAATAGTCTCATGGCCTTTTTGATCGAGGAACAACCTCATCCTAACAAAATAAAATTATTTAATGAATTTTGATAATGAAGAGCAGCTTCGTTCAATTTCTTAAACCAAAGGAATAATTGAATCACCGTCTCATTCGTCGAAACAAATAGTTCCGGTTCGTGGAGGCGATGCACAGTCAGTCTGTCAGCCGAGAACAATAAAATAGGAAGACATGGCCTCCTCTGGCCTCTGCCCATGGCCCTCACTCCCATACACTATCTAGGCTATTCGCTTCATCTCGCTTGCAGTTGCAGCCGCACACGAAGGCCGGGCCACACGATCGCTCGAGCTCAGAACAAACGGGCCCAGTTAGCCCAAGCCCACAACTGTAATCTCGCAGAGCGCACGCCATTGCCACTCCGCGAGCAACCCTCCCTGCTTCACTCCGGTCCTCTTCCACACGCCGCGGCGGCCGCTCATCATTGAGTCCAAGCATCAAGCTAAGCCCTAGGAATCCAGCACGCGCCCTTCTTCTTTACCCTTGAGCCACGACCGCCGACCTGTCGGGACGGCTTGCCACCTGTGTTGATCTCACGAGGAGCTCGAGTGTTGTTTGGCTTGAAGATGGGTGGGAAGAGCTGCGACGTGTGCAACGAGACGCCTTCCAAGTACAAGTGCCCTCTTGTCGCACGCCCTAGTGAGTCCGTCAGCGTCTCTCTGTCGTTCTGTGTTTGTACGTGTCTTCCCTAAAGATAGATAGCATCGAGGCGTGGTGTGATGTGGCGTGGCGCATGCAGTTATGCGATTAACTCCTTTTGCTACATCGATTTAGATATATTGGTGTTCATTCGTTTCTAAAGTATGTCGTGTCTTTTGCCCCCCTTATGCGATTAACTCCTTTTGCTACATCGATTTTTCAGGTAATATTATATAGAGTTTGAACTCTGAGGAGGATCCGTCAGAGGAAACATTTCATAAAAGCATTGTTCTTTTGAGTTGAAATCAGCGGTAGAATATAATCTCAAAAGGTTATAGGCCCTCGATAGGAGGTTTGAAAAATCTTTTAAATGTTAAATATTATTTTTTGGGCTATGAGAAGAACCACTGAAAGCCTAACAAAAATGACTGCAAAGTGTGCAAAGCCCTCGATAGGAGGAAGAACAAGATGCAGCGTAGGGAGGAAGAATATGAGTGGCAATTCTGTGTAAATAGATGTTGAAGACAAGGGTAAAAATGCCCTATTTCAAAAATAAGGTGCTAAAATAGGACACTCGGCGCACGGAGTGACATATATCCAATAAAGATGGTTTCATAATGGCATTCATCGCAAAAGCAAAGAAAAAGTGGGAAAAATCAAATAACGCAGTTGAGCAGGCAAATAACCTATTAACCCTTTCTTTTAAGATTTTGAGAAGCTCAACATTTTTTAATGAAATGTCGAGGATATGACTATTGCACATTCGCACTTCTAAAGTATGTCGGGCCTTTTGCCCCCCTCCGTAAGACGTCAAATTGCTCGGACACTGAATTAGAGTTTTAGACTACATTATGCGAAAATGACAAACGTGTTGTTCTGCTTGAGATTTATAATTTTATGGGTCAGAAGATTAGTTGTCTGTGTCCATGCAAATAATGTGCCGTTACTAATTTTTTTTTTCAAATCGTTTAAAATAATAGGCGAGCCATGAATTAATGCTTAATATTTGGCATTAACATCCACAATAAGTTGAATGAAAATTCATATGGCAACAATTTGAAAAAATATGTTGTTTGCTAATTTAATAGTTATATCGTCAAAAGCATAACAATTTTCAAGAAATAAATTCATCGACACTTAATTTCTTTAATAGTACATACATGTATGTATATCTTTCTTGTTTGATATATAAATTAATTATTTGAATACGGATGTATGTAGCTCACGGGGATAGGCTACCTTTCCTTGTCCCTTTGTTCAGCGATCACCTTTTCTAACAGGTAGGACACATATTTTGTGGCCCGCGTGTTTGCGCGGCTAGATTTATTTTGGTATATAGTGTTTATCTCTAATTCATAATCTATCTTTAACATATCAGATCAAATTTAGAGTTTATCTCTAATATTTTTCTTTTAATTTAAGCCATTATAATCCAACCCCACAAAATCAACGGCATAGATCTTTTATTTTTTCTTGATTTATGTGAGAATTTCTTTGATTGATCTTGGCCGTTATAATTTGGTCCCACCGTTGATCGAACAGCTGAAATAATTTTGATGATGTGGACGAACATGGTGGCTCCGTTTTCCTCTCCTTTAATTATATAATAGATGTAAAGGATAGTGCTATAAGGAAGATTTCAGTATGTTTCTTGTGGATGCTTAAATTTTCAAAATAAAAAATCAATGGTAGGGACATTTTAGTTGAAAATGAAATTTTGTTAAGGTTTATCCAGAATTCTTCAAAACTTCAATGTTGGGTTTAGCCTAGGAGTGGCAATAGGGCCAAGTTCTGATCTCCAACAGGAAATTCTTTTATTAGGGGATGGGTATAGGGAGAATTACTTTCCCGCAGGGATAAAAATGGGAGAATGTCCACCCCATCAAGGATGGGGACGGGAAAATTATTGCCCGCGGGGATCAAATGGAGACCTAAATTCCACCAAGCCCAATCCAATAGTAGCCCACCAAGGCATGTTTCATCCCGCCCTCAACAAGCACATGTGCAGTGTCCATTTCGTTTAAACTGGCCCAGCTAACCCTAATCTACGTGTTCACCCTCACCCCTTCGTCTCCTTTCCTGCTTCCACCCATCCAGCTGCCCCCAACTCTTGTCTCCTCCCTATCCGGTCCTTGATGAGTGTGTTCCTATAGGATCTAGGGCGATGAGCAACAATAACCCTTCCTCCCCTCCCCTCCCCTCCCCCCGACGCGCAGCGTCTACCACCCCCCTTCTTCTCAACGGCGGGAATACTCCCCTTCTAGTCCTTCCTAAAGCATGGGAGCAGTTGCTGATAGGCAACGACACCAGCATTGGTAGCATCTAGGTTTACCTCAATCTACCCTTCTCTCTCTTGGTCTCCTACACTCCTAGTGGCATCGGCATCCAACGGGGATGAATCCCCATCGGGTCTCCATCACCCGAACAGGGATGGGGACGGGGAGGAACCATTTTTACGACCAGGTTCAAGGGCAGTGAGTAGAGAGATTTTTGGGTGACGGGAACAGGGATGGGGTACTACCCCTCGCGGAGGATTGGCTCCGTTGCCGGCCCGAGTTTAGTCCTAAATGGTCATCAGTCATTGTTTTCCCTAATCCTTGGTTACCACCGGTTGGGTCTGTGGATTTAGCATACTCAATGGGACCTGGGCTCGCGACAAGATATTAGTCTCAAGGAGAGTCGGATCACAATGGGTTATGGTATGGCACTAACGGTGGTATCAAAACTTTACGTCTGAAACCCATAATGTCTCTAGGGATGCACAATTGTTGGGTTGGATTCATATGGTGGGTTACCCAATGTAGAAATTAATTTAAGAAGTTATTTTACTTAATTTGTAGTATTTTTTAAAGTTTTCATTAGTTTCTTCGTGTTTTTTAAAAACTAGAATCAATTACTTGATTCATTAGTTTTTCAAATGACTTGTCTTCCCAACATACATAAATAACCGATTAAACTGCATTTAAAAAACAACCACTTAGCCTACTACGGTGTGGCAGAAGAGCGCTCGGGGCAGGCGGGCCGCTCTGTCCTATATAGACTGTCCCATTGTCAGATCAGGGTAGGACAGATGGCAGCGAACACTAGCACCGAAGGAATGATGGCTACAGTGGTAGGATCATTTAATGCGCATTGTAGTACATTGCAACCCATGACAGCCTAGGTATATAAGGGCTGGGGTGCATCTGTAAAAGGGTTGAAAAATCGATCTTGAGATCGAACCCTCAAGAGACTAGCCAATTCATACGTTCTAAGAAGCTTGAGCAGGATTAAGTCTATTACCCGATCAGGGGGGCCTGAACCTGGGTAAAACTTAGTGCTTTGTTCTGCTGTTCTTGCGCCGCACAGAGAGAAGTGAGCTGGCTGCGCACACCCCCACTGCCGAACAACCGGATTAGGTTCCGAAAAACCTGTCAGCTGAAATACGTCGACAAGACTGCATCTTAAAAACAACCACTTAGCCTCCGCCTCGCCCATCTCCCCCTATTTCAATTTCTTCCCACATCTCTATGTTTTCAAAAAGAAAAAAAGAATAAGAAAAGATAGGCATGTGCCGGCGGCTCGTTGGGCGGTCAGGGTCGGAGAGCTAAGTACGTGCTAGGTGCTAACGCGGGGTGTCCATGTTGATGAGGAACTGCGGCGCGACGCGGGCCGTCCGGGCGATTTCGCCGACCCGGGCGGTCATCTATTCTGGCGTGCGTTGTTGGGTTGTGTCACGGGCGAGCTCCCACTTCCTGTTACAAATTGACAGATTAGCTGCATCTCATCCACTGCTCCCACGCACGCACGCCTGCCTGCGTGCACGCCTGTACAAGACAACACTATCGGAACGATTGACACTGTGATCAGATTTGGAGCCAGGGGCAGCAGTTTTGCCTTGCAATGCCACCGTCGTTTACATTAGGTTCGTGCACCATGCCTTGCTCAATATGCTCACCAAGACACCATCAAATACCTGCGTTTGAAACATGTCTTTTTATCGAATTCCAGCCGTTGAATCAAGAACAAACCCTTCGAGCCGATTGCAATAATGTCCTTTCTGTTGTAGCACTATTTTTCTACAGTACACTGCGCAGATCCAGGAATCTCTCGCGTCCGCTTTTTTAACTGACAGTTTCCGATCATTAGGACACTATTTTCATCTTGCCCCTCCCAACGATTTATGGTATACTTTCAAGAATACCTATAGCAAAATCTTCTTAAAAAAATATCTATAGGCTATTTGTAAAAAAAATCATGGTAGTAGAATTTGCACAGTCCGAATTAGCGAATTAATGGACACGTTGGTACGTTTTTAGCGATTTGATCAGGATGTGTGACTATTATTTTTAAGGACGGATCAGCAAACACCAACAAGAGCATACAATGGACCCAACTATGGGAGCTTTAACGAAACGATGATTACATACGTATATTAATCGGTCAATGGAGTTGTTAGGCTTATTAATTACAACTGAATTGTCACCCCATTCCACCAGGATTCTTATACACCAGAAACCTGCCATCTCTGGTTGACGCAATTAGTCATCATCTAAATGGATAAACGCAAATAATTAGTTACAACTGAACTTGTCACACCTTGCTTTTTATTACCACCTTGTTTGTTGACATCGCATTCCACTAATTTATAACCCATTCGAAGCTCAATCATAGCATTTTGAATTAACCATTTTCGACGAGCGATGCTAACAACTAAGTGAGACCGGCTCTAAATGAATTTTCAACCAGGGTATTACTAATTTGCGTTTGAAAAGAAAAGGCTTTCTTCTTTTCCATAAATTTTGCTCTCATAAGCTCTCTTTCGCGAGGCTCTCTCACTAACCTCTCCCTCCTAATTCCCTACCTATATCTATCTAATCAGGATAATACTGCACATAAACTATCCGAAAGCTCCATCAAATGATAAGGAGCTAGTTTATAACTTGCAAAAGGATGTCGGCCCTTTCGACCTTTCTATTTTTCTCCCTATGAATAAAAACTATATATGTGATGGGCAATCACATACACACATTGGCGTTATCCAAAACGCCCGGAAGATGCCTGATACATGCATCTAGATGGCCACAGGCACGGGGAATTTTCAAATCCCTGTGTTGGTCGTGTGGCGTGGCAGCTGAGGCCACCGGTGCTCGTGTGTGAGATGCATGCCGTACGTGATGATTGAGAAGCCTAATCTTTTCGTCCTTGCTTTCTCTCCACATCATGCAAAGGCAGCCACTTCCGTTTTGTTTCATTCTTATCCCCCCATCCCCACTCCCAATCCATCCTGGGACAGTGCCCCCATTCCATCAAAATTGGGGTGGAGAAAGGCGGCGCGTGCGTGCCTTAGACGACAGACCTGAGTACGGGTTCCCCTTTGATAATTGGCTCTTGATATTAGCAACCGAGTGCTGATGCTTTGCCATGAACATATACTATCTCCGGTCACAAAAAGATGTCGCCGTTGACTTTTGGACACGCCTTTGACCATTCGTCTTCGTGTCCAAAAGTCAACGGTGACTTATTTGCAGCGAGCACCGTTACTTATTTTTACTCTTTGTTGGCATTCTCCTCTTTGGAGCTTGATAGCGTCGTGTTTTCTTCGTAGCTTTGCTTACTACATCCTACTCTCTTGTCATGCCATCTGATTTGCTATATATTGAGTTTGATCAAAAGGTTTTTAAAGTAGAACATACCAAACTAAGGTCCCGTTTGTTTGAGCCGCAGCTTCTCTAAAAGCTGCTTTAGAGAAAAGCCACCCAAAACTTGTTTATCAGATCACAGTACAATTTAGCCTTTTGGTTTATTGAAAGGGGTTTACAAAAGCTGTCTGTTTGTTTGAGCTTAGGGCCTAAGAACGCTATAGGAATAAGGTGGTTTCATATAATCTTCTATATGTCCAGAACTTTTTAAAATTGAAAGTATCGATAAGAAACACAAATGAAATAAATATAAAATTTGAAGGATAAAGTAAAGACGTTTGTAAATTCTTAGACAATATGCCTGGTTTGAAAAGGAACTCGAGAATTTTTTCTCATCGAATACCCGCTAGGGATCCTCCTTGAGTCCTTAATCTCTGCAGTCTATAGGGATCGGCCGGTGATAAGATTGTTGGTGCAAGTTAGACCTGGTCTTTTGACACCCCAGGTCTTCGGATAGCAGGGTTGTATATCCCTCCCCACATTTTCTCCTCTACTGTAAGCCTTCTTCTTTTTGAATTAAAAGAAACTCTTATGTTTTTTACTTAAAAAAGGAACAATTTTACCGTACAAATTCACAAATATACTATGGTGGTAGCATAGTTTAGACCTAACTGTCTATTCAGAGAGTCTTTCACATAAAACATATACTAGTATTGTACTATATATACTACCATGATAGTAAAAAGATTAAAATTAATCTAAGCTGCTAATCAAAATAGATGAACAGCTCATGTAGTCATGTTCACTAATACGTCCTACGAAATTTCTAAAAAAAAACGAGGACTTGTCAAGTCACTTTTTGAACGGTGCTTCGACTATAAATTTTGCAGGAAACCTTGTAATCGTCGGTTGTTGATCTCTGAACATCGGCACGTACAGAGATCAGATAGGCATGCATGATAAACCTGTCAATTCCATGTCAAAGTGATGATGCATGTGATTGTTACCCGGTCCAAAATCTTGAGCCTCAAGGGTCTCTGATTTTTCTGCTGCATCAGGGACGCTTAGATGAATGGCCGGAGCACAAAAAAAATATTAACGATTAAGGGAGCAGAACGAATCACTATTTTTATAAAAAACGTTTCAATAAAAACGAACGGACCAACGAAACGATTGAAACATTTATTGCAGGTGCCTGATGACATCAGCATGCACCATGCATGATGAAACTTCTTAGAACTATATGAAACTTTATAAAAAGCCACGTGTTTTTTTTAAAAAAAATTACATAAATTTTTTTCCTAAAACTAGACGAAACCTTTTGAAAGTTTTCTAACGATGAGGCCAGTTCACATGAACTAAATGAAACTTTATGAAACTCTCTTAACAGTGAGGCTAGCTAATTCATATATGTTTGTGATGATATCAACAGATACTATGATGACACCAATATAAAACTATATAAAGCTCTATGAAGCAACATGGAACTTTTCTCAAATTGCAAGGAAAATCTACAGCGGAGGCACGAATGTCGACGATGGCGAGAAATCGCAGTGGTGGAGACACGGATGTGGATGACGATATAGAATCTTCGCTGCAGGGGAGGCACACGTGTGAACATCAGTGAGGAATTGCAGTGGGTGATACGCAGTATTGGACGGCGGCAAGGAGTCACAATGGAGGAGACGTGGGTGTGAATTGCGGTAAAGAACTATGGCGGTGGAGGGTTGCGGCTATGAAACGAATCGAGGTGGAAATGGGTGCGCGTGAGAGAGAGATATAAAGTGGATTGATATGCTTTAAAATACACACGAATCAGACGCCAGACGATCTACTTCATATTTCATGTTCAGAATAGTGCTCCGTTCTATAGCATTTTATGTACAATTAAGAGTCCATGTCCGACGTACACCCCGAACTTAATTTGGTTACCGTCCGATGCAGCTAATAAACCAACCGAATTCGACACGTTCACCAACCCCCAACATCGCCAGTTTTCAATAGTGCCACTGTGCACCGAGCACAAAGACCACACGGCACTTCTGCCTTAATCAAAATCTGTGGATATTATTTATATTATTTATGAGGAAGTATTTTATATGAACGAATCGTATGTGTATATAACAATTAAAATTTAAAAGCGATCGTTCAAGGAGCAGGACCAAAAATGGAATAAATCCAACGCTCAGGTACAAGGGAAGCTCACCAGCCAGCACAAGACCACAAAGCTACTAAGCTAGCTACCATTGGTAAGTAGTGATCATTGCTAATTAGAAATGTGGTTATAGTGGCTTAAGGTCTCTTTCGGAACCCAAATAATCAATTTTAACTTGTACGGGGATCGAAAAACAATTGCCGTACTCTGATGGGTATGCTAGCCCTGCATTGAGGGATAAAAGAACAGTAGAACACCCAGAATCCACTGTAAACGCTGCAGTCTAACTTTGGTTGAGCCCGCAAAGGCTACGGCGCGCCGTGGTTGTTGATTCCGCCATGACAGGAGAGAAAACTCATGCAGCATGCAGCATCAACATTAAGCAGGGACAAGAGGGTTTGTGAGAGCGGTTTGGACCATGGCATGCACGAGAGCAGAGCGGAGCAGAGAGGAGAGCTGATGGCAGATATGATGGGGCCGAGTAGGGGAGGATCGATGGAGATCAGGTACGTTTGATACCTCGCCGCAAGCGGCCGATGGAAAGGGCACGCCGCCTTCGCGCGATGCGGTGGTCCTCGCGAAATCCCTTGTTTTTGCACCGGCCGCGCCACGCTGTCGCGCTGCATTTGCACGGGCGGGCGGGCGTGGAGTCGGTGGCCACCACGCTACTTTTCTTCTCTCCCTTCCTTCCATCTTGGCGCTTTCCCGCACGCCGTATCCTCCCATATATGCACGGCCCCGCGCGCCGAGCCGAGCCGAGCCGGCCACGCGTGCTGGCGCTGCTGCATGCCTTTGTTCCCATCCGCGTGTCACCGTGCACACCTTCTCCTTGGTCCGTCCGTGTTGTTATCAAATATCAAAGGGGAAAAGGATTGACGTCGAATTTAAACTTAATTGTTCTCACTAAGTTAGTTCTCGGAGTATCGAAACCGGGCTAAGTTAGACATTTCATATAGGCTGGACTAGTTTTTGCTGACGTAACGTTACACATGGCTAGTTTAGATGGTAGGGAGTAATACGTGGCAAAACATGCAATCCTCTATATATTTTCCTCCTGTCCTTATGGACGCCACGCAAGTTAAAATTGCCTACGTGGATACCGCGTCAACGAAAAACCTTCAAAGCCTAAGAGCATGAGCAGCAGCGTCTCCATCAGCTGCAGCCTGCATCTATACGCTACTGAAATTCAAACGCTTGGGCTGGCGGGCACTCTATTACGCGTTGATGCAGGCAGCGACACGGGAGCTGTTGCTCATGCTCTAAGCGTTTAATGACTAACTTTGTCCGGTTTTAATAGTTCGAGCAGAGACCAAAATAGGATAAGGACAAAAGTTCAATCTGATATGGACTCTTATTTCTATTATTTTTTAAATTTTTATATTTTTTGCCCTCTTTGATAGCTTGTTTAGTTTTAGTTTAGTTTTTGTTGGTAAAATTTGACCACCTTTGAAAGTGGTATGAAAAGGTTAAAAAAAATATTAAATTTTTTTTTTTGAAATCTTTGAGAAAAAACCCTACAAAGTTACAAAAAAATTATTTTCAAAAAATAAAGTGAATGGTGTATATAAAAATAACAAAAGTTGCAATCCCAACAAAAACTAAACTAAAACAAAGTATCAAAGAGGCCCTTTGTTATGACTGCTATGAACTCTTTCTTTATTTGACACGAACTCTTATTTATATTTTTTTTATCCTTCGTTTCTATTTTTTTTTGTTGTAGTTGATTTATTATCTTTTCAATTAATATGTGAATTTATAATGTTTTTAAAGATCAATATGGTGACTCTATTTAACTCAGTTGTATATAACTAGGGGTACACGCGCTACGCTGTGTCGTTTTGACCATGATATATGCTCTCGTGCACTAACACGATAATTTGGCAAGACGCGGCATTGTTGAGCCTAACAAAATAAACATATTTTGATCCTTGAAAATCAAACGGCCCTAGCTTGAGCTAAACATGTGAGTTACCTGGAATGGTCTCGAGGAGAAGGTGGAAATGCGCATACTTGCGAACAATGCAAAAAAGGATTATATAATATAATATAACATCTAAAAAGACAACTACATAGAAGTAAAGAAGGCAAGAAAATAAATCATTTTGGTTATGAAGTTTGGGTACATAGGCATGCGGTTTGGGCGCAAAAATTGTTTAGAGACAATGTAAAAAGCATATCCAAGATGTAGCCATTATAAATTCTCACAGGAAAATGTTTTCAATTAACATCTTTAGAGGCAAAACTATCCATTACAAAACCTGTCATGAAGGCCTCTGATACATAAAACAGTAAGCAGGTTTTGAAATTATATGAAACAGACCTAATCAACAGCTGTAAAATAATAGATACATTACACAGATTAGCGAGCGCTGAACTAACGGACAACATACAAATACAGGCACAAAAGCTAAACGAAATACACATGGAGATGAATAACACAGGCCTCTAACTGTATTACAACCTCCTGGCCCTATGGTTTAATGTTGGTGTACACCGATGCAAATCAAATTGTACCTTTTTTCACAGTGAGTAGAAAGGAGTCTTTAAGTTAGATTTGCTTAACCTAGCAGTTACAAACGATGAACCCATTGACAGGACGGTAATTCTCTTAGACCATGCGATAGGAAGGTAATTCTCTTAGACAGTAGCAACTTCCTTTGTCCCAAGAGATTTTTATACCTGCAATAAAGAAGTTTTTTTTCCAATCAATGCAAAGGCAACATAAACCGACTCGAAAAATTCTAAACATGAAGTGTTCTACTTGGAAAGATATGGCCTCTTTCGACATAATATATGTTAAGTTTATATAGCTATAGCAAAGTAAATTTTGCCCAATAATGGGTAGAGAGCAAACTGCATTTTTTGGCTAAAATGAATGTAAAAGCAGAGTCTTCAAATCAGGGTTCTTTAACACGGTAGCGACAATTTATGACCCCAATGAGGTACATAAATGCTTTGTAGCATTCATGTCCTTTTTGGTCTAATATTTGAGTGCGACATCAAGCAGGTAAATTAAAAATGCGACCACCACTTATTAAGCATTATCTATACCATTTCTGTAGAAAAGAACGGTCACTGATAAAATAGAGGGACTAACAAACGATGAACCATAAAACAAAATGAGAGCCTTTGACACAACATTTTTATGCTGGCAAACCATGAACCGCTATTTGGTTTGTTCTGTAATCACAGCTCGTGTGTAACCCTAATCTATTCTTTCAGGCAGGCATCACCATAGGGTTAAAGTCAGTGTCGACAGCAAAGTGTCACTCAATAAAATAGCTTACAACAGAACAAATACTATGAGCACAATCATGCTTGCCTTTATTGTCCACATAAATAAGCGAAAGAAGGGTATCTTGTAATTCGTGAGAAAATGTGGTATGCCATCTTCAACTTTCCATTACCAAAGCAAGCATTGTATGTAGCCACAGATCTAATGGGTGATGAACTACTCTTATTTCTTTTTTTAAAAAAAAGACTCGGTAAGCCTCCGCTAAGCTCAATGAGCCAAACGCTTAAGGACAATTATATACGCATTCTCGTTCAAATTCTTTTTGGATATAAATAAATAATGGATAGACAATCTAAACTGAAAGGTTTAGATGCATGATAAAATTCATAGGCTCCAAACCTAGCTGTTCGACTGACTTATCTATAGCGTAGTGTTCTTAAAAGGCACCTATAACAAATTATAATAACTAAAAAATATGTAATGCAAAAGCTGTCCAACGTACCATCATAATATAAACAAAGAGAGAAAGACCAATCAAAGTACGGAGAGGAAAGCTTCGCCATGCTTATTCGTAAGGTAATGAAGAATCCAATTTAGGGTTTGCTTTAACTTTAAATTGTTGCAAATGCCAAAACATGATATAACACATAATACCTTTCCTTGCTGATGAAGGAGGCCAGGCGCCAATTCAGTGACAACATAACCATTATGAATACTCTTTGGTAGCCTATACACACACAAAACTACCATATCCAGTGAGCAGAAGAAGGGAGCTGTTACTTGCGCATGGAAAAAAATGGAAAGGGGAGGGCAAAGGTGTGCAGACCAGCGGCGGCTGTAGCCGAGCAGCAGAAACCCTCGGGCATGGGTAGATTGTACTCCCCGAAACGACCTTGACCTGCAGCGAGATAGCAGCAGATGAGGTCAGGATGACGATGCCATAGGCCGAGATGAAAAATGGGGCGGCGAGCTGCTGCAAAAAGAGGGCGGTGGCAAGGGCTAATGCCCGTGCTGATACCCACCATGGACGGATCCATCCAGACCTAGGGCCGCCTCACCCAGATCCGGCCTCCCCCAAGGCCGCCGTAGTTGGATCCGGCCGGCCCCGACGCTGCCGTTGCCGATACCGGCGACCCCATAGCAAGACCGACCGGCAGCGCACAGTCGACCAGAGAGCAGCGGCGGCGGCGGGCGCGGGGGATGGGAGGTGGCAAAAAACAGGGCCTAAGTTAGTTCTTAAAGTATCAAAACCGGACTAAGTTAGTCATTTCATATAGGTTGGGCTAGTTTTCACTAACGTAACGTTACACGTGGCTAGTTTAGATGGTAGGGAGTTATACGTGACAAAACATGCAATCCTCTGTATATCTTTCCCCTGTCCATATGGACGCCACAAAAGATAAAATTGCTACTTGGACACCTTGTCAACGAAAAACCATCAAAGCCTAAGCGTTCAATGACTAACTTTGTCCAGTTTTAATAGTTCGAGCAGAGACCAAAATAGGATAAGGACAAAAGTTCAATCTGATATTCACTCTTATTTCTATTATTTTTTATTTTGAATTTCTATAGTTTTTATTATGACTGGTATGGAATCTTTCTTTATTTGTCACCAACTCTTATTTATATTATTTTTATCCTTCTTTCTATTTATTTTTTAATTGTAGTTGACTCATTTAATTCGTTTAATCTAATCATTTATAATTTGATTACACAACAATAGATGGCATATATCTTTCTTTTCTCTTTTTGATTAATATGTGAATTTCTGATTTTTTTTAAGATTAATATATGACTATTTAACTCTGTTGTATAATATGCTGGGGGTGCTCTAAGTAGGTGCCGCTACCCGATAATATGATTTTTTGCAATTCACCCCCACTAAAAAGGACTAGTTGGCGTGTACCTATACAGAATTGTCACTTACAGTAGTCAGTTACAGTAGTAGACATCACAGTGCCAAGGTGCTAAAAGCAGAGTAAACTCCCTGTGTACTTGTGCGTGCCTGTGTGTGCCGGTATGGGCCGTCGGGTTGTATAAAAGCGCCTCGTCACTCGTCACGCACAAGAATCACCCTCCGCTCCCCCCTCAAGCAAGCAACGACCCACTTCTTGCAGAGATGGCCGTCCCTGTCGCCGTCCGCCTCGCCCTCTCCTCCTCCCTTTTGCTCCTCGTCTTGCTCCCGCCCCTCGCTGCCGCCTGCGACCGGTGCGTGCACCAGTCGAGCGCCACCTACTACACCTCGTCGCTCACCCTGACCGGTACGCGCCTGCACGGCGCCGGCGACGGCGTGGTTGCTCTGTTTCTTCCCGGTTTGCAGGACTGATTGGTTTGGCTTTTTGGATTGTGACGCAGCCGGTTCTTGCAGCTATGGCGCCGCCGCCGCGTCCTTCAACGACGGCTTCCTCGCCGCCGCGAGCCCCGCGCTCTACCGCGGCGGCGTCGGCTGCGGCGCCTGCTTCCAGGTAATCCCGCCGCCAATCTCAAATTTTCAATCCACCGCGCCTCAGAGCACATAAGAATCGATCCATCTCCCGCCGGTGTCAACCGATTCTTGTTCGATCGATTCGGTGCCGCAGGTTCGATGCAAGGACAAGAAGTTGTGCGCGGCGGCCGGCGCGAGGGTTGTCGTCACGGACCGCGCCAGGACGAACCGCACCGACCTCGTGCTGAGCAGCCCGGCGTTCGCCGCCATGGCCCGCCCCGGCATGGCGGCCCGGCTCACCGAGCTCGGCACCGTCGACGTCGAGTACAAGAGGTAAACCCACTCGCAGAGTCGCAGGTCGCGGCCTCCTCCTCTTTTCACCAACCGCACCATGCGTTTCTCACTTTCGCCGTAAACTTTATTAACCGGACGGTTGAGGCTCGCGGTAGTTTACGACTAGGAGCATGCAGCTTCAAGGTTTTTTCCCGTGCCGACTGGTCGTTTGCCACTTTGCCGCGCGCCATAAACACGAACGGCGACTGTCGTTTTTGAGCTGGAAATTGGAGCTCAGATTTTGTCAGCGCCGCGCATGTGCAGGGTGCCGTGCGAGCACAGGCACAGGAACCTCTCGGTGAGGGTGGAGGAGACGAGCCGCGCCCCGAGCCACCTCGCCATCCGGTTCCTCTACCAGGGCGGCCAGACCGACATCGTCGCCGTCGACGTCGCAAAGGTGAAATCTTTGTTCTTTTCCGGTGCCTGTTCAGGCAAATTTCGAAGGTTTAGAGTGTGAATTTTTGGTTTGGGTTTAATTTGCTGGGGATACATGCAGGTTGGGTCGTCGAGCTGGAGGTTCATGACGCGGGACTACGGGCCGGCGTGGAGCACGAGCCAGGCGCCTCCGGGGCCGCTGCAGTTCAGGGTGGTGGTCACCGGCGGGTACGACGGCAAGTGGGTCTGGGCCGACCGGGAGGTCCTGCCGGGGCGGTGGCGCGCCGGCGAGGTCTATGACACAGGTGTCCAGATCACTGACATAGCCCAAGAAGGCTGCTTCCCCTGCGAGACGCAAGAGTGGAAGTGAGAGAGAGAGAAAGAGAGCCAACAAGCCTCGTCTCACTGCCGTTTTGGCCGGGCTTTGATCACACACGGCTAGTTCGAGATTAACTCACTGACAGAATCCTAATCCCTCGGCAACCTTTGCTAGCAGATAGCTTGCTCGCTCTCTCTCCCTCTCCCTCTCTTCCAACTCTGTGTACATGCATCTGCTGCTGATGTGTAAGATAAGTACGTAGCGAGCATGCTTGGCCGATGGCTTAACGTTTCAAGTCGCAATTGGCGCGCCGCGGGTTTCAACGGGATCACATGGCGCTCTGTCGCTGATCCGTTGCTTCCGGCGTCGTGATTCTTTGCTTGATAACTATGGTTTAATGGACGAGACGCACCGGTCAGTCGGATGCTTACGCTGCTCGTCGTCGATTGGGTTGGTGGTCACCTATGTTGGACGAAGTTAGTCGTTACCACAATTCACTGACTCACTGAACACGCTGTTCACGAAAGAAAAACACTACTATATATGCTTGATGAGTAAAGCGCAGTTCAGACGTGTGCGCACTGAGCTTGGTTGGTGCCTTGGTGGACATGGCCATACATGGCAACCGGTGCATTCGTCTACGCCAAACGATATGATGGTCAGGCCCCAAGTGGAGTAGTGGCCAGTGCCCAGCGTCTGTATAATGGTGCCGGTGAACGGGAGCTGTAACCTCGCGCGTCATATGATATTCATTCATTCTCACGTGTAGGTATGGGATTGGCTTAACACCAGGTGACTGAGACTTATTTAACTCTCAATCGATCGATTTTCTTTACCGTAAATCACACACCTCCATAGTACACATAAAAGGTCAAAAAAAAGGGATGACAACGCTTGTCATCAAGGTCAAAGAGCAATCGAACATAGGTAAAAAAACATATATGCCATAGAAGAGTTACCTCTTAGGAGTATATATATGTCATTATAAAGGCTTGAAGGAGGTACTACCTCAGAATACAATCCAATATACGATCAATGTATGGTCTGACGAGTGAATCCTATGTGTCATACTCCCATCTTCTCCTTCCTCCTCCAGCTTCCCCCACTCCCCCATTCACTCTAGCGGTGGTGAGGCAGCTTCCCAGTGGCGACCAAGCTCCATGCGCTTCCTTACTCGTCCTCCGACGCCACCCGTCAAGGCCACGACGCCTCGAGCTCCGAGAGCCTCCTCTTTTCGCACCGGCTCCCTCCTCCCTTCTCTTCGCTTGGCCCCCTCTTTCCTCTCGGTGACGGACAAGCTCCATGTGCCATCGCTAACCCAGATATAATACCCTGACCTGATGATGAAGAGACCGAAAGTTCAAAAATTGGTGCTATGCAAGTGTGGGCTAGCCATAGGCTCTATGCGAATTCGAGCCAAGGTGTTACACTCAAGCTCCACAATGATGACGCCAAGAACGAGATGACCTGGCATTCGCTATGACTTTAAGGTGCCGACGGTGTGTTCCAGATCCAAACTCACCAGCGACAGTGCTGCCACAGAGAGAGGGGAGGAGGGGGCCAGCACCCCAATGACGACGCTGAGAACGAGCTTGCCTGGTGTCCGCTACGATTTCAACACATTGATGGTGTGTTGCGGATCCAAGCTCAATGGCGGCGGCGCTGCTAAGGAAATAGGGGAGGAGGAGACCAGCACGGAGGGAGGGCTACGACTTCAAGGCAGCGATGATGTATTCCAGATCCAGCCTCAATGACGACGGCACTACCATGGAGCTGCGGTGCCATCCTTGACCCTTTTGTCGTCGGGGCTGACGACCCAAGCCCAACGTTGCCCAAGCCCTCCCAATGATGTCCGCGTCCAAGCCTATTGCCGCCCGTGTGGAGAGAAATTGGGAGGGAGGGAGGGAGGAAGGAGACCGAGTCGGTGGGGAAGATGGGGATTAAGTGGGAGGAGGAAGGAAATGAGGGGAGAGTATGATACATGGGACCCACACGTCAGACCGTATTGAGCTCTTGTATCACCTAAATCCTCCATATTGGTATGTGTATAGATTTCCATAATTTCTAATGGCGTATAAGAGCAAAATGACTTTGCGGTGGCATTTACGTTTGGAGACAACTATACAATGGCATGTATGTGTTTTACCCATCAAATTATGTGCATCCACTACTTGAAAAATGTTAGGTGTAAGAGATTGTCCAGTGATATCCAATAGGATGAACTTAGCACCGCAGTAAATAAAAGGAAAAATCTATTTTAGGTACCCAAACTACCATGAAGGTCCAACGAACCACCTAAACTATGATTTGGTCTACTTTTCCCCCTAAACTTTCAAAACCGGCTCAAAACACATCACAATCCGGTTTTGCTCGGTGGTTTTGCTGATTTGGCGGCCACATGTTCTTTTTATTTATTTCCTTTTTCTTTTCCCTTTTCTTTTATCTCCTCTCTCTCTCTCTCTCTCTCTCTCTCTCTCTCTCCATTCTCTCTCTTTCCTCCCCATCCCACGCCGCCCCCATCCGAGCCGCCGCCCTTGCCGGAGCTGCCCCCCAACACCGCCCTTGCCGGAGCCGCCCCCCAGCGCCGCCGCCGGAGCCGCCCCCCACCGATCCACCTCAACGGCGCAGTGCCTCCTAAGCCCTCCCCGACCCTAATTCGCACCACCACCACCCCTCCCCTAACCCCACCGTAGCCCTCCGGAGCAGTTACACCAACCGTCGCCGGTGAGCCTCACCGCCGCAAGCCGTCGCCTTCCTCCGTCCCAAGCCGTCGCCGGCCATCACCGAAGCTCCCCTTGCACCTCCGACCCCTCCCCCGAGACCTCCAGGGCTCCCTCTCCATTTACCCTCACTTGCCACCGCCGGAGAGTCGCCGCCGTCGCCGGAATCCCGCCGCCCGAGCCGCTCCCGCCGCCTCCCCTGCTCCGAGGCGCCGACAGGTGGGCCCCGCCCCGTCAGCCTCCTCCCCTTCGGACCAAGTCGAGCTGGGGGGCGGCGCTGAGGGCGGCTACAGCAAGGGCGGCGTCTAGGGGTGGCTCAGATGGGGAGGAAAGAGAGAGAGAATGGAGAGAGAGGAGAGATAAAAGAAAAGGGAAAAGAAATAAAGAAATAAATAAAAAGAAACATGTGGTCGCCAAATCAGCAAAATCACCTTTACCTGGCCGTCAAATCAGCAAAACAACCCTGACGTGGCGCCACATCAGCAAAACCACCGAGCAAAACCGGATTGTGATGTGTTTTGAGCCGGTTTTGAAAGTTCAGGAGAAAAAAGTAGACCAAATCATAGTTTATGTGGTTTGTTGGACCTTCGTGATTGTTTGGATACCTAAAATGGACTTTTTTCTAAATAAATTAAAAAACTGATAAATAGTGTTCAATAGTACTAAATTCACACTAAGTGATATCATTGGACATGTCACTAGACCTGTTCACGGGAAGCCCGGCCCGGTAACCCGGCCCGACCGGTGCATCGGGCCGGGCCGGGCCCGGGATTTTGTCGATTTAAGCAGCGGTCGGGCCGGGCTTTCGGGCTTCGGGACAGGCTTGGGCCTGTTTTTTGAACCCGACGCCCTGGACCGGGCCGGGCTCGGGTCTGGTTTTTTGGGACCGGGCTTTTCTAGGCCCGGCCCGGCATTTGATCAGATCTACATGTCACTGCACACCACGCGTGCAGCGTCGATCAATCGATTCGCCGTGCTCTGATTCTCGAGGGTCCAACATTTGTAGCCGCCCCCGTGTGATGCTAATCAATGCCGGACAAAGCAAGCGAGTGAGACACGGTGGCCGTCCCCCGGTGGTATAATCCCTTGTCCTTTCATGCTTGCGGGTAGGAATTGGGTGTTGTGGCGTTTTGCTGCCGTATGGAATGATCCTATGCTTTGACGTCCAACACAAAACGAGAGGACTCGAATGACTCGAATCTTTAGTTGCTAGGGGCTTATGGCTTGTGAGCAATCCAATTGGACAGCTCAAGTTTAATCCGGTGCTTGCTAGTTTACATTGCCACTGCTACTGCTATCTTCTACTCGGAATCGTATCCTCTGACGTACGTCAGGGACTCAGTTCCCCCGCATCCGGCCGCTGCCTTCTCATCGCACGGTAAGTTCGGCCACTTACACGATCCACGAAGCGGTATCTTGCCGTTCGTTGTGCGCTTTGGATGGCTGGATTCAGCGACAACTACAGGGGATACGCTTCCCTTCTACTCTTGTTCTCAGATGAGCTTCGTTTGTGGGTTCGTTGTTCTCTGCTGATACCAGACGAAGCAGTTCTGGTAGGTAATCGAAACGGTTGCGCGTTTTTTTTAGGTGCAGAAAATTAGCTACTGCCGAGAAGCACATGTGCTAGCTTTTCCAGGTCTATTCATGGATTCAGATTTCAGACATTCAAGATATAACTGGAAAGAAAACTAATTGAGATTCATGCTTGGTTCGGTGCACCAGAATTGACAGCTTCTAATCCATCGGGACAGGGCAGTTTGCATCGCAGCTAGTTAAATAGCGGGAGCAAGTAGGCATCGATCAGCCTCAGTACTTGGGAGACACGAGCGCTGTCTTGTGCAGAGATTGGTGAGCCACCTAAAACCAACGGTATCGCCGATGTGGCCATGTGGGCTCCTGGTTGCTAGCACCTAGCATACATCCTTTTTTTCTTGTCATGATTAGCAACAGAAATCATATATAAGGAACAGCTACTACTGACAGAGCAAATAACATGTAGTATTATTGATCTAACTTTTTTTTTGCCTTTTTAAAACGAACTCCACCGACTAATAGTTAATTTCGTCTGCCGACGTGGGTTGCTAACCCAAGTATTCAAGCAGAAGCTCGCAAAGATTCTAAAATGATAAGGATAGCAACGTTATATTAGATTCATGAAACGATGTTTCGTAGCGACGGGTGATGCTACTTCCAGATGTTGGCTGATCTTTAGGCTGTTAAGGGGAAAATCCCACCTAACCTACCATAACACTCATCCCCTAATCACGCCTATTTTCTTACTGCTCCACGCGGGAATTAAATCCGAATTAATGCATTTAATTGCCTTGATTACGCGCCATGATCGGAGGCGTTTTTCATCCAGTTGGACTTGCCCCCGAGTCTCTCCAGCGCAATATAAATAGGGCAGCCGGCTGTGTGAAAGGTAACGATCTCTCACATGTCCTCACCCCTGAAAATTTCCCCGATCATCACCGCGCTGGGAGAGGCCTGAAGGGCCGTCCCAGGCCAGTGTAGGTGGCGCCCGGAGGGACGCCGCTACTCTCCTGTTCGTCACCGACCGATTGACTACACGGCGCAAATTGCTTCAATGAACTCCGGTCAGTTCACTATTCTGCATTAGAACGTGATCATGTTTAGGCTAAGACATAATATAAACGAGCGCGTTGTCCCGCGCGTTTTCACGGTTAGATCTCGTATTTGATATGAACTCATTTTATCCATAATCTTTTTCTCTAACTCATAATCTATCTCTCATATATCATATCAGATTTAGAGTTTATCTCTAATATTTGAGGAGTTCGTAGGTAAGAGATATCTAGCTTAAGGCCTAATTACTTGTACAGGTCGAGGCACGGATGTATGAATAATTAACGCTGATGGCTGGAAGTCTGGAACGTGTAGTGTATTTTATCCTGCCTCATTTTTAATCGTTTCTTAGATTGATTTGACCGTGCTTTTAACCTCAAGCAATCTATCTCTAATATATCAAATTAGATTTACAATTTATCGGCAGTGTTAATATTCTTTCAGGATATCTCCATCTCATAATCTATCTCTAATATATCAGATCAGATCATATTTATAGTTTATCTCTAATATATTAGATCAGCTCGATCTAGAACTTTTTAATATTGACCGCCATATTTACATAATATTATCCACTCCAATGATATAGATCTTTTCTACAATTAACGTGAGTATAATATATCATATCAGATCAGATTTATAGTTTATCTCTAATATATTAGATCAGCTCGATCTATATCTTTTCAATATTGACCGCTAGATTTACATAATATTATCCACATCCAACGATGTAGATCTTTTCTTTTTTCTATGATTAACGTGGGATTTTTTTAGTATTTTTCAATTAATGTGAATTTTTCTAAGTAGGATTTTAGGATTAACATATTGGCTCCGTTTAACTCTGTTATATATATATATAGTAGATATTAGATCATGAGTTTAGATCTAACACCAGAGGCATGCGGTGTGTAACACCATGAGTCGCTGTTCTTCAAGCAGAAGAAGTTGGTGGCCACTGCACACCGATTAACAAACCTGAACGAAAGGAGAACTACCATAACAACGGGCAACATGACGACGCACACAGGGAGCATCATATACATCTCGAACTACCATAAAAACGGAAGTTCGGTCGCAGAAGAACGCAACGAAACCCTCTTCCGAGCTGACACATGTGAATATGTGATCTTTTCATGGTTTCAGGTTCAGATTTTCAAGGCTTTTCTCTATGCTCATCTTGACCGAGTAGTTGGCATCGATCCTGACGTGAAATCGATGATTGATTTTAGGTAGGCGATATATTTCTAAGGCACCGTGAGGAGCCGGGCTCAGACGTGTCCCTCACGGCATGACATTATCATCACTTGGGATGGCAATGGGTCTGGGTCCTTCGGGTTCAGCCTCCGTGAACCCAAACCTAAGACTCAAGAATTTTATCTAGACTTAGACCCGAAAACTATAATAGGTCCAAAGTCAGATCCAGACCCAGACCCGGAACCAGACCTAAACCCATCGGGTCTACCCAGACCAAAAAATTTATAAAAACACCAAATACCATTTCAGAATTAGCAGAACATGTACATTATAATTATATCACATATATAACAATGAGTAGCATTTCAAAAATATATAAGCACAAAATTCATCTAGCCATCCAACTAGAAACAACACACATAATCAATTATAAGCTAACACAAATATAAGTTGCTTCATTAGCAACGACAAAAGGTTTAAAACACAAGGTGACAGACGACCTTCAATCCAACAGCACACACATTTAAATCCATTACATACAAATCCAACAACAATTTATGCAGGTTTAAAACTTTAAAGCAACAACAATGCAACAGCTTTTCAACACCAAAACAAAAGTTAGCTCCATATGTCAGTGCTACAGTTCAGGTATAGGTATAGATACCCATGGATCTAAAATTAGACCCAGACTTCCCGAACTTCTATATCCATGGATCCATTCTTGAACCCAGACCCGGACCCATCGGATCGGGTACCCACAGGTATCCGGACCCATGGTTATTTCTGCCATCCCTGATCATCATGTCCATATTGCCTAGTGGGGAGTGCTCGGTGTCATGGATGGACAGTGACACGCGATTACTGATTAGCTGCAGAACTTAAGTCCCAAGCCACACATGGCCCATACTTCTAAAAAAAAGCCATATGGCCCATACTGTCTCCTACTAGGCTAGTACTACGTTTGTATTATGGGCCTGTAGTGCCCTATGAACAAACTACTGCCGGCGGAAGGCCCGGAATGCGTTGAAACATTTAATGGGTCTGGGAGATTCCGGGCTGGGAGCAGCGTTGGGCTGGGAGGTTCCGGGCTGCGTGCTCGGCCCACGACTTGAAATATTTAATTGGGCTGTGTGGCCAGCACTCGGCACGGCTCGGTAGAGTTTGCCATGTCGGCCCAGTTTATCGTTCCTCTCCGGCTCTCCTCGAGGGCTTGAGGGTCGCGGCACTCGGGGTGGTGCTTGCCAGTTGCCACGATAATTTGAGATTTTTTTACATTTTTATTTTTTTTATAATTTTTGCTTATTAAAATTAAATAAATAGGCTCCTTCCATCGATCCATTGGGCGTGAAATATAACCCACCATTCTATTTGACTGTAATTTGAAATTGATATGGCAGGACATAGCTGCAACAGCTACGAGGCAAAATCCGTCGTTTGAATCAGCAGATTTCTATCACCCAGCACTTTGCAAGGTGGGATTCGACAGGTGCAAGAAAACCTCCAGTTGAAACGGCGAGATTTGGAGGCGAGGAAATCCTGATTTTCCAGCTGGCGGGTTTTTCACACCATAAAAATGGGGCACACTATGGCCATTTGGTATGCATCGTAGGTAATGAAGAGGGTCGTTTTCCTCGGAAGACCTGTGAGGTAATTTTTTTTTGCAAATCTAATTTATAAATCATGAAAACAAGGTAGGTTTACCATGAAAATCGGTCATGTAGTTAGTAATACAACTTAATTTATGTTAGTTAAAGAACTGAGGTTACATGAAAGGTAGGTCTAGTTAATTTATTTGTACTGTCACCTAGCTAGTATTAGTGTGTTTTGTAGGTTAGATCATTTTTTCTTAACAAAAAAATGGCTGGTAAGTTATATTTCCAAATAATAGAAGTTAAGGACACCCAAACCTCCTTGCTCTACCTGTGAGCAAACTAGATTCCATTTTATCCTGCGGTGACCATTGGACGCCGAACCGTTCCCACTCCTAAGCAAAGCTCTCCTCAACTTATCAATCTGCTATATAACAGAAGCAGACGCGATAATAGCTGAAAGGGTGTAAAGTGGATATGATTGAGAGAATGGCTTTAATAGCCTCTGCATGAGAAGCTGTAAAATAAAGTATGGGGATAGTGTGTCTGATTGAGGGAAGGAATTTTTTAGAGTGCGGTGTAATGTGTGAATAAAATTTAGAGGAATGTATAGAGTGTGTGGTGAATAGTGTTTTAAAGTGTACCTTTGAAGTTCTGGGTGGAGATGCTCCCGACCGCCTCTAGACATTATGGGCCTCTTTCCAACCGGTCAACCTGGTTGAGATTTTGTCAATGATGGCTGAAAGTGCGCATGCCCTAGCTTCTTGATAGACAGAGAAAGACTCATATACCGAACAGGTAAATGAGCACACTTAGCTCGGATATTCGAAAGCTCCTAGTATAGGTCAATCCCATCACACTGATCTGGCTCTTGTCAAAGTTTGTGGGAAGGCCGAAAACATCACCGAATAGCTGAAGGATGGGATGAGCTAGTCATGCATACATGCAGATGCATGCAGCAGATCTCCTTTGTGTTTAAGACGCATCTCTTCATTCCATTATATATACAGAAAGGGAGTGGCTGCAGCCCAGGCGACTGGGGCACGCACGCGTGCGCACCAGGCCCACCCGACGGCGGCCGCGGCGGCAAGCCCAGTCGCCTGGGTTTAAGCAAAACCGATACAGAAAAGTATGAATTGGATTTATAGAACATATTTAGTTCCCTTGTGTTATGTTAACTGTATGCCTCCCATTTCCCTTTGTCCTTTTCGCGGACACGAAAAAAAAAGGAACTAACCACGAGCCTATACTATATACATATACGTACTAGTAGCACGTAGCTGCGGCACATGCTCACATTCATCGTTAGATTTGTACAGAACAGAACATGCTAAATAGATTCCGCAAACCATGATCGAGTTAGCCGACCATATCGCCGGCCGGTGCCATTCCAGACAAAACAATTGGCACAGCCATTCCCCGTCGCTCTCACAGCGGCACATGCTTATTTGTTAAAACGAAATCACTAGTACAAGCCCGGTCTCCAATATTCATAGCTATTCTTTTGGTGTATGTATGCACCGGCTGATCCAAACCGATTCCGAGGCAGAGACTACACGCAAGAACCCTAAAACAAGGTCAATTTGGCGTCGCTGCAGACGAGGGCCGGGAAGGATACGATTGGATTTCATTGCGACTATTTTGAGCTGCTGGGTGCATGCAAATCGAGTACGTACGTAGCCTGCATTTCACTTTGACATTTCCTACAGATTGAGAGCAGAATGGAATGCGTTCTTGGGCATCAACATCGTCGTTAACAGGAAGTTTAATTGGGCTGCTCGTGTTGACCAGTGCGATCGAGGAGATGATGCAGCAACTCTCTGTCGCCCTTCAAGTGACAAGAAGGATGGATGGTACGGGCAGAACACATCGCCTGCTTGTCCGGACCCGCTCGCTCCGAACAGCTTGAGATTTGCAGATTAAGCAGAGCACGAACAGTTGGCCCTTCATTAAAGTATCCGCAGTGCAATGCATCTGATTGTACTGCCTGCTGTGCTCTTCATTGTCCCTGGTAGGTCAGGGAGTTCCAATTCTTTAGTCGCACGCATTCATGCGTAGATCTATCTGCCTTTTTATCTTAGTATTTACATATATGATTATAATCTTTAAAGAAAGGATGAAGAATTGTAAAAATCACCAGCTTAGGGCAGAGTAAATTAGTGCTAGATGGCTGTTAAAGATATCAGTTTATTTGCGTAGCCTACAAAATAGCATGTGCTCATCTCTACTTCTAAAAAGCATATTATGGTGATGAGTGATGGCTCATCAAACAAATCCAAACCATTTAAATTCATCCAACGGTTCCTATGGCTCGCGCGGAAAACTCTCCCAGCCACCGGGAGCCACCGCCGCCCAAAGCCTCGCGCCGCCTCGGGATGCCGCCGCCGGAGCCACCCCTGACCGCCGTAGCGCCGTTGCCTCCCAATGCCGCCGCCCTGCCTAGCAGCCCAACGTCGCCCGGTTGTTGCCGCCGCCTTGCCACCGCCGCGGCAGCCATACTGCCGACGCCGCCCCTCGCCGAAGCGCCGCCCCTTGCCGGTGCCGCCCATCGCCCTAACCGCCTTCACCCCCGCCCCCGGCTCCGGCGGCGCCGCCGTCGCCCTCACTCCACCCCCCACCAACCGTCGGGCCGCCGCCTCCCCCGGCCATCCCTCTAAGCCCGGCGGCACCCCCCGAACCCGAACCCCACCTAAACCCTAACCATCCATGGCGCGCGCGGCGGCGGGAGAGGAGGAGCTCGCCGGAGGGGAGGAAGACGGCGGGCAACGCACGGGTAAGTGAGAAATCAATTGAAATCCCCCCGGATTTCAGTCGACTGTTGATTAGCAAATCCGTTACATATATGATTATAATCTTTAAAGAAAGGATGAAGAATTGTAAAAATCACCAGCTTAGGGCAGAGTAAATTAGTGCTAGATGGCTGGTAAAGATATCAGTTTATTTGCGTAGCTTACAAAATAACATGTGCTCATCATCTAAAATGCAAAATTGGTGAGATTCTTCTCAGGTACACGTACTTGTGAAAAAAAAAAGGAGACCTGCGTATTTAGGGAGAAAATTGGACAATGGACAAAGTTATCAGTAAACAGAAGGCGAAAGAATGGCAGAGATTCAGCACATGCGAATAATGGATTGCTTGTCACTTGAAACATGGTTCAAGGATTTTACCACTCCCTTGTCAATGACCGCATGCCCTGCAACGCCGTGTCATTGGTATATGGAGTGTCAAATCATCAAACTCTAATCTTTAGAGTGAACAGATCGTGAATATCCTTGGAAGGAGGAAGGATGGAGACAGTGCAACGAGAATCGCAATGCGGTCAGCTAGGTCGCGACCAGCCTGCGGGGAGCCAGGTATATATCAGCAGCGACCAGTGCATTTCTCCAACCATGGAACGGGACTTGACGCCTTGATCCAACCCAGTTACAGCGGAAGCAAGAAAGAAGATGGATCGATGGACACCACCCAGTGACCAACCCAATGATTTGTGGCGATAAGCCGAACCCCACACAATTCATCAAGAGATATGGGGCTGCATGCAGCTGGCGATGGCGAGCCCGGCCGCCAGGCCGCAATGATCACTTGGTACGGCCCCTCCAGGTGCACCAGCCGATTGATGAACATTCAAAGCGCGAGATATGGCGATCCCATCGAGCGATCGATGGATCCTCGCATGCATGCCAACCGGTGCCAAAAAAAGATGTCCCGATCACGCGAACCGGAGGCCCCGCGGCGGCGCGGGGGTGCGCCGATGCGGTGCACCCGTGCGGCCGCCGGTGGCCGCGCGCGGGGCGGAGCGTTCGTGGGCGCGCGAGGTGGTGGCGCGCGGCGATGGCCATGGGCGCGGAGGAGCGGCTGCGAGGACGGGGATGAATTGCATGGTGGCATCGTGCATTGGTGCGGGGCCGCGGGTCGTGGGCGTCAGCTGTGCGCGAGGTGGTACGTGCACCGCCGGGCGCCGGGCGCCGGGCGCACGTGTCCGCGCCTCGCGTCGCGCGCGGGCGCCACCCCCAGGTGCTCCCACACCGTGGGCCAGGATGGGGGTGCTAGACCTGTGCCCTAAGGGCTGTGGCCCTGTGGCAACAACGATGAATGAGCCAGTTTGCACGCACTCGATAGGTTCCCATGACACCTGGTCCTGGAGGGGTGAGGCCAGTGTTTACAAAACCGCGGAGCATCTCCGAGCTGTCTACTGCGCGGAGACGGTTAACCGCGGTTAGCCATGGTTTTCAGCCGGTTTTTATCCTAAATGCAAAACCACAGTTTTTCGGTTTTGTTCACGGTTAGCCGACGGTTTTTCACGGTTAAACGCGGTTTGTGACGAAAAAAGTTTAAAATCGATGAAAATGACTAAAATTCTTTAAAATATACATAAAAAATTTGAATTTCAAAATTTTGTTTAAGCCAAAATGCTTAGAATGATTAATAGAATTTTTAGGAATTTTATGTATATTTTACATTCAAAATTTATTTAAACGAATTTTGACCAAACCCCTAAACCTTAAACCGCCGGTTTACCAAACCGGGCCCCGCGAAGGTGTAGTTAACCGGCGGTTTTTGAAACCCAGGGTGAGGCTAACTCCTCCAGGACCTGGTACAAACCTCTTAAATTTTGATACAGCGAAATGCTACGCTACACTATGCTGAATTGTACAAGGCCTAATATGTGAAGTCACTGTCTCACGAAAGAACACTGCTAGCACTTTTTTCTTTTTAGGTGATAGAATGTTGATTATGTTTGTTACAGGGTGAATACACTTAAGCTACGTCATGGTAAGCAAGCGAAGGGCGAGCACAAGCCTCAGCAAAGCTTGACGAGGCAAAGAGAGAGCCCAACATCTTCCGATGAGGCAGGGACTTAACGCAGGAGCCAAAAAATGAGACTGGATGTATGTTGAGGGCTCGTCGCATACTCGCATGTTAGGAGTGGCATCATTAGACGCTCTCGTCAGTGGGACGACATTTTCATCAAAGGAAAGTGGTATGCTCAAAACTAATCTAATGATGTGTTTTAAGATTTGTAAAATGACATTGATTTAATTCTCAAGTATCAATACGATTTCGATTTAAGTGGCAATTCTCTCATTTCGACATTGACCAATGGCATGGGTCTAATTAACCCTTTCCAAAACCATATATCCAAGAAGAGCTAGGCATCAGTGCCTAGATAGAATGTTGTCAAAAATGAAGGAGAAACAAGATTCGATCAAGCACGAATCTCATTGCAAACGAGAAATTTAAAGCATCCACACCAGACACTCTATCCATTCACTTTATTTCACTGTTAGCTACTCACTCTATCATTTACTTTAACTTTTATTCACAATTTACACTACACTCTAAGGGCTTGTTTGGATGTTCAAGGAATAACACATAGGAATAAATATCCCTTGGAGGGATTTTTGTGCCGATTCAAAACCCATTGAAGAACTCACCGGCTGTAAGTAAAATCTCTGTCATCCCTGCGGTCTAGCTAATGTAGGTAATTTGTTAATCAATCATTCAAAACAATGCGGATAAACAACAATCTGCTAATCATTCATTCAAGGCTACGGCAGCATGAAGGTGTAGGGGATGAGGTGGAGGCGGGGACAATATCCACGTGTCGGGAGGAGGGGCTGATTTCCCCCGGAAAGGGTGGGGAAGAAGCTCAATAATCCCTGACAAACGACTTTTCAAATGGATCTAAAAAAACTAGGAACTTTGCCATGCCCGGATTTCCACCCTGGGATTGGGCCAGGATGCTAGCCGGGATCCGGGTTTTCAAACAAGTTCTAAAAGATTCTCTCTCCATCATATGCTCTATCTAAAACTAGTTTTAGTGTATCTGCTACATATTTGCTCACGAAGAATTTATGCGCGCCACACGGACTAGATTTGCTCAAGATGCTTTCATCAGAAGAATGTTGTGCTTTCCGGCTCCCTACCTTCCCGAACAAGTCGAAGGCTTCTTGTTTCGTAAGCCGAAGCGCAACACAGTCAAAAAACGTACGTGTCCACTCCGCCACTCTAGCGCGCCTGGCCTGCCACGATCCACCCCTCCCCATCCCCACTCGTGCTCGTGCGGGCTCTCCACGGCTCCACGCTCCGCGCGATCCTATAAAAATGGCCCGTTCCACTGGCCACACCACGAATCCATTCGAACCCAGCAACCAGCCCATACCGCGCGACGCCGGGAGCTTCTCCAGCAAGCCGCGCTCGCGCTCACCTCCACCGCCGCCGCATTCCGCAAGCAGGAGAGGCAGATGGCAGTGGGACTCCGCCGGCGGCTCACCGCGCTCACCATCCCCAAGGCCTCCTCCTACCTCCGCCGCACGCGCCACAAGAAGCTCTCCTACTCCCGCGCCCGCTCCGCAAGCCTCCCCGACCGCTTCCACCCCGTCGTCGCCGGCCTCCACGAATCCGCCAGCGCCCTCCTCGTGTGGACCTACACGCCGGCGCTGGCCGGCCCGGCGTGGATCGGCGATGGGGTGGGCCACCTCGGCCGGCTCTTGGCCGGCTTGGCCGACCTGCTCCACCACTCGCAGGCGCAGGACCAGCGCCGGCGGCCGCGGAAGGGGGCGGCGGTGCCGGAGCGGCTGCTTGACGACCTCATCCTCCTCGCCGACGCGCACGGGTGCTTCCGTGAGGCGCTCCTGGCGCTGAAGCAGCTCCTCGGTGAGGCCCACGCTGCGCTCCGCCGCCGCGACCCGACCCGCCTCGCCGCCGCGCTCCGCGCACGCCGCCGCTCGGACCGCGACCTCTCCCGCCTCGCCTCCACATTGCGCGATCTGTCGCACCGCTCCTCTTCCGTCGCGGCCACGTCGGACTCCGGCGAGGCCGCGCTAGCCGAGGCCGTCGCGGCCGCAACATGCGCGACGGCGGCCGCGTCCGCCGCCATCTTCGCGGGGCTCGCCTCCGCCTCCGCCTCCTCGGCCTCGCGGGCATTAGCGCACCCCGCCGCAGCCTCCCCCGTGAAGGCCGCAGCCGCGCCGGTGTGGTGGGTGGCCGACCTCCTCCGGTGGCGGCGGCGCACGGTGGCCGTCGCTGCCTGCGATTCGGTGCCTGGTGCAAAGGAGACGCCTTCGGAAGAATGCTGCGGCGAGGAGGAGGAGGACGAGAGGAAGGCAGCCATGGAACGGCTGCGCAGGATGGAGGAGTGCGTCGCGGCGGCGGAGGAAGGTTGCGAGCAGGTGTACCGGGCGCTCGTGAACGCGAGGGTGTCGCTGCTCAACGTGCTTACGCCGTGCTTTTGATGGTGGAGGTGATCATCTTTTGCAGGGAAATGACAGCAAAATCAGTGCTCAGAACAATGCGGGATCGCTTACTTAATTCTTTTTTCTTAGTTTTTTGGTAGTTTGTGTACATGATGCGTAGGATTCATTTCGAAACGGAACGAAATTGTAATTAGGCGAAATGTTGAGTAAATTTTTTGTTCTTATTTCAAAGCATCTCAAGTGTTGTTTGATGGGCTCTACGGATGCAACATAGCTAAATTTTAACACAAACTAGTGTACCTATTGAACCAAACACTCGGAAAAAATATACAGACTTAACAGAAAACAAACGTAAACAATTTTAGATGTTGATTTACATATGAGCTAATTTCGTTCCAACTTCAAACTAGCGGAATCTCCCCCACGTACGTGCGTGCGTGTATACATTCAACATGTTATGGAGTATTTGTTACGCAAATGTAAAGAATTCTGAAGATATATGTAGGGATGCAAGTGGGTTGCAAGGACCAAGAAGGTTTGGGTATTCATAATCTTAGCATTAAGAATACCGTCTTGTTGAGCAAATGGCTTTTCAAGCTTCTTACTACTGATGGTGTCTGGCAGCAGCTCCTCAGGAATAAATACCTTACAGCTAAACCTTTAGTGCAAGTTGAGTGGAAACCAGGAGACTCATATTTTTGGTCTAGTCTGATGAAAGTAAAGCAAGATTTTCTCCGCTTTGAAACTTTTAACAAATCATTAACCAAAAACCAAATAGTGTATACTCCCTCCTTTCCAGTATGTAAGGCATAATTTGTTTTCACTTTTTTTTTCAATATATAAGGCACAGCTGCATTGACTGTTCAGAAGTTTCAGAAATACCCTTCGCTGTGTAGGAAACTAATTAATTCTAGAATCGCATTATTTCCTTGCGCTGATATTTCCTTCCCCTGCATGAGTGCTGATAAAAATCATCTCATTAATTAGGGGCAAATCAGAAATCACAAGTACTATACACGGTCTCCTTGGTATTCACGAAAATCAAATTATGCCTTACATATTGGAAAGAAGGGAGTATTATATAGATAAAACAACTGCAGTAGTTTTGCATTTAGTACTATAGCACATAAAATATGAGAGAGAGAAATATATATGAATAGTGAAAAAAAGATATGAATAGTGCCTGCAACGCTCTTAGGACCATTGAAGATGCTCTTATGCTTGAAGAAATAAGTACTAAAGATGTTTTCTTTTTCCAATCAATGAGATAACTTCCATGAAATTTGGGGGTTTCCCTAACTCAAGGATCTTTGTGGAATTTGTATCTTGAGGCAGCACCACCTGGATACCCTTTTCTCATTGCAGCTATGTCCTATGTGTAGCCATGCAGGTTCAGTTCTAAACTAAGAGCTGTTAAACTGAGCATGTGAGGCCCCTGCTTCTTTTATGCACACGCATTTCTTATCATTGAATCTATGTTATATTGTGTTGGTAGTTCGGTCGGTTCGGCATCACATAGAATTGGTTCAAGGAGTTTGTGCGCCATATTGCAGTCGGACTGGCTAACTTGTTGTACTCAGGTTGCCATCCAACGTCCAATCCAGCCTTTGCCATATTTAAAGACAGCCATAATATTTGCATTCAGTAATCAGTCATGTTTAATATGCTTAAGAGCAATTACCAGTATAGCGAAATCAAGGGCGGTAGACAGTTGGGAACTGAATCGTGAGTATAATCTCAGTGCTGAACATTACAGTCATGAGTGAAAGTTCAGTCTTTCCCCTTCGCCCACTTTTTCCGCTCAAAAAAAGAAGTTCATTCTTTCTATTTCCGGCCATTTTTCCCTGCCCAATCGCTGATTTTTCTTAGCACGAGGCACGAGAACCTTGCTGTACAATTAGGACTTGCATCCTGCTGGAGCTTTCAGATCAGTCAAATTATCAGTGAGATGAACGCACCAGGCGAAAACAGGCTAGCAGCTTAGCAGCAGGATTGTCAATGAAGAAAAGCTGCACTTTTTAAGCCGGATCTTCCTTTCTAATCAAAGCAGTACATTGTACTGGCACATTAACAATGATCCCAAAATCTGAGCGACTTGTGATAGATCTAGCTGGAAGGTTGCAGTCTATACCAGAATCACAAGCACTCCCCCAATGTTTTGGCGCTTCTGAAATCTGAGCCTGTGTCGGCTCGGTACGGAAAGTCCGGAACCAAATGGCTCTTTGGTGGTAGTTGCTTAGTACTTAGCAGTACATGGTTAGCGCTAGTACATCATTTGCATGATTGGTTCTTCATCAGCCTTTACTCATTAACACGTAGGGTCGAAATGGACAGACTAGAGAATCGGCGTTGTTGAAAGAAAGGAGAAATGAGATCGAAAAGGAAGAAGTGGCCCCTCTTCAGGAAAGTTCACAATATGACATGGCATGTCTCGAAGCACTATATATTAAACCTATTTTTGACCTAATCATTAGTCGTGATACTAAAAAGTTAATCCATAAGTAAAACATAGAGATACAAAATAGGATCAGAGTTGCGTTGAAACCAAGATATAACCAAGTTAAATTCATCATTTCACATACTCTTGCATATGGGTCACAAATGTGACAAAAATGTGAATCTATCTATCTGTCTATCTATCTATTTATCTATCTATCATAATTACATTAAAGTAAAGTTAAATGAAGTCACCACATTAATCCTAAAATATTAAATATTTCATATTAATTGGAGAGAAAAAAGAAGATCTACACCGTCAATTATTGTGGTCCAAATTATATTGACTTAGATTAAAAGAAAAGTTCGTACGTGCCCATTACAATAATAAAATAAAAGCAATTCAAAATAAGTTCATATTAAATATGGGGTAGAAAGGAACCCATGTCATCAATAAGAGATCTAACCGCGCAAATGTGTGTGACACCCTGCTTAATATTATTATATTAAAGCAGAGTTAAACGGGGCCACAATAATTTTAAAATACTAGAAAGTATCACATTAATCGGTGAGAGAAATAAATATCTAGACATTGATTATTGTGGTTCGAATTATAATGGTTTAGATTAAATGTTACATAAAAACAATTTAAAAGGACTTCATCTATTCTATATTACAAGGGGCAACCAGGTGCTTCCTGGTTGTGCCACGTCACCCCAGGGGAAAAAATCCCAAAAAAGAAAAAAACCAAAAATTTTTTAAAAAATACTACAAGGGACTACTTGGTGCTTCTTGGTTGCGCCACGTCACCCTAGGAAAATTCCAAAAACCTAAAAAAATTCAAAATGCAACAAAAAAATTTCATGGTGTGGATCCATAAATAAATTTAAGCATTACAAATGTTGACCACAATAAATGAACTAAGAAATGATATAAAAATTTCAAAAAAAATTCCTGAAATACACTTGTGCCTTACCAATCTAATGACACATGCCACGAACGAATAAACATCGCTAGTATATAACAAGGTTTAAAACGGAATCCATATAAAATGCCAAATTTTGCTGTGCAAATGTGTTATAGATAGTATCGGGATACTTTTTTTAAAAATAAACTTTTGGGTGGGCCTGAATATGGAAGCCCCACTGATACTTTTGGACCTGTGGAAGTGTTGATTGAAGCTCAATACGAAATGTACGATCCATCACGGGATGCATCGAAACTTTACTGCAGAGGAACTGCTTCCCGTTGTTAGCCTTCCTTCGATCGAGACACGTGACGCATGACATGACCGTGACCGTGAAGGCCTCCAAACACGCCAGTTTGTCGTGTGTGTGTGTCTAATCAGATTCGTACCACGCTTAATTATCTATGTAATAATTCAGGCAAGGTGGCAACTCGAATAGAACAATTGAAGGACGCAAGACGTACTGGTGCAACCATTTGCTATTTCCTGCTTCTATCCCTTATCCTCCTTCCCCTCTTTAATTTGCCATTCGCACGTGGGATAAGCTTAAGCACGAACATTGGTTGGGAAACCTGGGGAAGTCCTGGTTTTTTAAACCAACGAATCTCAACTCTCTTATCACCAAGATATTATGAACGTTTTTTCGTCGTGTCGAGTGCAAATCGTCGCTTCGACAAATTCGTATCGTTTGTCTTTCAAACTTCAGCTGTTTTGGTACGGTCTTCGGTCGAACACTCATGAAGTAAGGCGTTATCAAAACAATAATAAGCGTTAGCGTGGCCTTGTCGAAAAGCCTAAAGGCATAAAAAAGAAGAAACTACGTTCATGGGCCAAAGACAGCATAATATAATTTATGAACCCAGCCCAACCCAAATACGGTCCAGCAAATGCGTGTAAGAACAAGAAGACGCATCACGGCATCAGGACTGGAGAGCCGGGGCAGCGCCACTTCTCGGGCAGGGGTCGACGTGCTCCTGCTAATACGAAAGTTTTGTAGATTTAAAGTACATCACATTTAAAGTACGCCGCATAGTTTTTTCTTAGAACTACTGCTCTCTTAGCCGGTGCGCATAGTGTGCTTCGACAAACCTATGCGTACTATGGACAAATATAGCGAAACGGAGGGAGTATCGCCTAAAACAAGAAAAACTATTTTTACAAAAGCGGATAGAAGTAAATACAGAAATAAAAAAAATCGCTAGGCACAGCACCGGGTACGGCACGGCACACGCTGCCGAAAGCAGACCGGCAGGCCTGACCCCCGGTCGCGTACGCCCCGGGCGTTATGCACGCCTCCGTGCACCGCTGCCGACGCCTGGCGACGAGCACGGGCGCCACTGCCGCCGCACGCACGACGCACGCAGGACGCCCCGTACGCCCCAGACACAGTCCCAGTCCCCCACCCACCTGTCTGCCTCCACGTACGTACGCACGCACGGGCGCGCGCTATATATCGATCTCCCTGCACGTCGCTGCACGCATCCGCCGATCTGCGCGCGTGCGCCCGCGGCTACGACGCGACGATTCCACGGACGCAGCGTGCCGCCGAAACGTGGGACGGCGCCGAGCCGAACGCACCCGACGAGGTCACGACTCACGAGGCGAGGAGCGCACAGCGAGGCCGTGTTCTCGGCGAATCCCGCGTCGGCGAGCACCTGGCGCCGCAACTTTTTCTACGCTTTCCGGGGTAGGAGGAGTACACAGGAGCGAGCGAGCTCCCACTTTCCGGCCGTGGCCACTGTGACTTGAGCTTGAGTGCCCCGGGAATACTCGCACCGCGTGCTGCTGCGGCTGCGCTGCACCCGTGCGCGCGCGTGATTGTTGCGGTTCGGTACATGTCGCTGTTTCTCTCCTGTCTCCTCCGGCTATTAATTTGGCCCTTTTCTCTTCGCTCCGCACACCACACCTGCCTTTTTTTCTTTCTACGCGGCTATAGTGTTTTTTTGGCCCTATCTACGTATGTTTATCTGCATATTCACTTATCTTGTCTACGCATGTTTATCTACATATTCATTTATCTTACCATAAATGACGTTTTAATAGGAGCCTTTGCGATTATCACACTATTATTTTGTTTTGTGATCATCAAGCATGTTTTAATGTTTTTACGCGCGTTCCTATTTACTTCAAAATAAAGTTGCTTATTAGTTTTTATGTCAAAGGTGTGCCATGAAACTCTACGAACGCATGCCAAAAAAATTAAACTGACCCAAATCTTGAGACTACGTAGAGCACTCAAAATTTAAATAGCTAAATAAATGCTCATAGTCCCTCCAATTTTTTTTATATAAGAATGGTCTTGTTCTTTACGGCTTAAATTGAAATAAAAAACTACGTTGGAAATTTGTTATTTTTATGGGGTTTTAAATAGTTTTTCTTATAGTTTCTAAAATATTTTATTTACATTTTTGGGGCTCTCCAAGTCTTCTCTTGAGGGGTCACAATTTTTTCAGATTAAAATTTTAAGCTGAAAAGAACAATGTTATGTTTTGAATGATTTTGTGAAATAGAAGGTCCGCATGTGAATTTATTATTGTGCTTCCTTTTCTGCTATTATTTATTATGCATTTACAAACAACTCTCGTACGATGTTCTTTCTTATTTTTACAAGGTATTTATAACATGGGTAGCATGTTCATTTATTTTGTTTTTAATTTTACAATTTTTTGATCTATGTAATAATTTAAAATTAGTCTTATGTTAAAACAGAGAGGGTGGATAATAAATAAATAAGGTATAAACAATATCTATCTATATGTAGGCGTTTTGCTGTCCTTGTCGCACAGATGGCATGTTTTAGTCAAGTATGAACGTTACGTCCTCGTCTTTTGCATGGCGATGGCAAAATAGATATCGGCTGCTTGGAGAACCGGTGCTAGTCGGTGTCGAGGTGTATATCAGCATTAATTATCTGTAGCTTACAGCAGTACAGTGTTCATCAGGTGTCATCGCTATTAATTAAGTTGGACCCTTTATCTACGTCCGCGTATTAAGAAGGGATGTCTGCCCTAGAGCTGTTACCGTATCAAGGCACGTCGCATGGCAGCAGCCTAAACTTTCTTGCAGCAAATACCGACCCTCGTCACTTCACCAGCTGCCGCACTTTTCCGATGATTACGTGCAAATAGCGGTACCGCCCGGGATTGATCAGCTAGTTTCTGAAGTCTTTTTAAATCTGATGTGCCTAATTTCCAAGAGGTTATTGATCTTGCAAATTGGAAGTTGGAAGTCTAGAGAGGAATTAGCGGCGGCTCATGTGGATTCTATTGTTGGTAAATGCTAACCTTGACGTTACTGTTCCACGAAAGAGACAGGCAGGCAGCTTGGACGATGCTTCTTAATTTACACGATGAAGAATGTGTAGAGGAAGTTAGTTTACTAAAAAAAAGAATGTAGAGGAAAGCAATAAATAATTTATTAGTATTACATGTTTGATTCGTCGTCCCTTAATTAATACTCATCGGTAGATGTCATAGCTCTCCATCGCATCGGTTTAGGTTGATTTGCTTATCTCTATTTCAAAAATCCAAGCGTTTTTAATTATCGAGATTTTTTTAAAATATTTTGAGGCTGCTTCTCAAACTTGAGAAAACAAATCTAATGAATTGAGTATGTTTGGTTTCCATGCCCATATTGTTATGCCCTGCTTAGTGACGGACACGAGAATAAAATCAAGTCTAGACAAGTCTAGTTATATGCTTGTCATCAAATTAACATACTACTATAAGCTTGTTAAATTCTAGCCGATATGTAAAGGAGTTGAATAGCCGCTATAGAAACCAATAATCATGACACATGATGTTTCTCTCATAAATCTTACCACAAACGGCAGGCATAAAAGTACTCCCCGTGTCTAGCAAAAAAAAAAAAAAGACCTTCACCCTAGCCTAACTAGCTAATCACTATCTTTTTGTAAACTTGTTGATTTGCCTCAGCCCTCAGGGCTCAGGTGCCGTGCGCCATGAGGCTCATGGTATGAGCCCATTATTCCTAAGCGCGTAACACGCGTTCGATTCCGAGAACGTTTAGCCTCTCAGGTCACCCTGAAACCGTTGACCGTCCGATCATGGTTGATTTTTAGATCTTATCGTCCATTTGAAAGTTATGTATAAAAGATTTTCTTCGATATAAAATTCAACGAGGCATGCATCCGCCTGATTGGTCAGTGGCGCGCGTTCAATCTGGTAGCCCATGTTCACAAATTGAAACCATATATTTTAAAAGAAGGTCCATGAAAAGTTTGTTTTTTAAAAAAATGAAATTACAAAAAAATAAATTTAGTTAAGTGTTTTTGCCCTCTTCTTTTTTCTCTTTTTTCTAGTATTTTAGGCCATTTAAAATTTCAAAAAAAAATTGCAAAATGAAAACAAGGTTGCATGAAGAAGGCCCATGAAAGTTTTTTAAAGAAAAATTAGCATTTTTTATTGCAAAATGTGTTTGCCCTCTTCTTTTTTCTCTTCTATTTTAGTTTTTCAAGGTTGTTTTAAAATTTGCCAAAAAAAAAGATTGCAAACAAGGAACCATAGTTTAGTGTTATATTAAAAATATTATCCATTTAAAATTTAACAAACCACTTCTTTTTTAATGCGAGCTATTTAAAGCTTTGAGAAGGTAAAAAAATGTGAGATCGTAAAACATATTTCATGCTTTGAATTTATATTTTACTTTACTTGATTAATGCAAAATTAAAATTGGCAATGCACACCAAAATAAAAAGATCATTAAAACAAAAAAAAAATAGCTAAGGTACAACTTGTCAACTTCTACGGTGGTGAGCTAGGGCCTTGTTCTTTTCAGCGTATCGTACCGTTGCGTATTACTGTAAAAATTTTGTTATTTTTATATAGCCTATATGTTGTGATAATTCGTAACGATTTTTTCGTGGCTTTTAGTAGTCATTTCAAAGATTCTAAAACTATTTTTAATTTTTTTAATAATCTTTAGACCTTTTTTAAGGCCTCTCAAATTTGCTACAGTATTACGCCAACACAACGATACGCTGAAAAGAACAAGGTCATAGTAATAACAACGTATGGTAAACATTTCCATCCTCCTATTGTGGTGGCGGCTAATAAAATATCTTAGTTCAGGAATGGAACCCATCAAACGATTTCTTGGTAGTAATCTTCTGCCATCTCAGATTATTTTAATCTTGAGTGGCTCAGTGCACGTGGGGATGATTTTTTTAATCTACGTGTTCGAGAAAACCTTTTGGTGGCTCTAGGGCAGGAGATAGAAGAGGATCGTCAGGCTGGCGGCACAGCCGATGAATTGTTAATGCACACCATATTATGAAAGTTATTAGCAGTACTAACACTTCTTTTGGCAGTAACAAAAGCTGCCTCCCTAAATGCTTGTTGTATGCTTGTACTAAAATAAAGAAACGGATCTTATATTTAATGGGACATGTCAGTTGGCTACAAGCCCTTAACATCATCTTTTGTGCTGAGTTAGGGGAGAGAGGACGTATCCAAGACTAGCACCGATGCTCGACGAATCACCAATCGCTTAGCGAGTAGCCCGAAGCTCCTATGCCATGCATCTCTCTCTCCGAGCATGGGGGAGTGTTGCGACATTGGATTCAACGTGACAACAAAGAATCCAGATTGGGGAGGGAGTGGCGACGACAAATCCGGTCTAGGAATGGGAGGGTGCAACGATGCGTACTTCTAACTATGGGGATGAGGCGAGACAAGGGGAGGGGGCGGAGGCAAGGTAGGATGGGGTCGCGGCGGTGAGAGAAGAGGGCGCAGAGGCGAGGCGGGACAGGATCCGAGGAGAGGGCAGAGACCACGACGGGACCATGGAAGTCATGATCATGGTGAAGGAAAGTGTGGACGGTGAAAAAGGAAAATAAAGGAAGAGAGTAAAAAATTATGGCTCGTGGGTTCCACATGGATGTTGGAGTGTGTGATTATAGCCAAGCTGTTGGAGGGGTGGTCTCTTCAGCTGACGTGGCTATAGCCAACAAGTCAGCTTTATCATTGGAGATGAATCAGATAATCTTATTACGCTATCTTTGGGACTTGGGTAGTACTGAGCCGTATTAGTGGCGGTGCTGTCCGTGTGCGTGCCAGATCAGCTATAAACTTAGAGAAATGAGGGGCAGTGAGGTGAGTTGCCATCTTGTCGAGTTCTGTCGTCCTGCACTGCTCGTTGCCACTTGCCAGACCAGCTATGCCAACATTTCAACATAGACTGATTTGATCAAAGATGCATACAACGTGGTGAAAACTTCATAATTACGGCGTTTCCTTTATTTAAAGAGATTATTACAGAGTGATAGATCAGTCCACCTGGGTACAATGCAGTAGCATTTCTTGACCGCAAGTAGCAGCCCTGTCAGTTGTTACCCGAACCGGATGGCATGGCTTCTGTTTTGTTTTCGGCAGAATCTGGTTGAAGAGGTCTCTGGTTCCAGTTTAATTCACGCTCCTCGGTTAGCTGTCAGTCGCTTTGTGCGTGGAAAGCAGGATCATTTTGCCCTTTCTTTGAGCACGAAGGCATAGTTGAAGTGTTCAAGCAGATGGATCCTCGCATCAAACTGAAGGCCCATGACCTGGTCCGGTCAGGCGAGGTCTCGCCGGAGACTTGAAGAGTTCTGACGCCGTTGACTCCTCGGGGTTTCATAAAAAACGAATCCTTCGTGTGAATCAAAGAACAAAGACTTGCAAGTCTCGTGTTATAGATTGCTCCCGCGAGTTATATTAATGGCTTACACGCTGCCAGACCGACCTGGCCACCTGAATACGCAGTGGGAACAACCCGTTCGACTCTTTCCTTGGACCAGTTCTTCTGAATGTTTGGCTGTCTTTTACTTTCGATCAGCGTTCTGTTCAATAAACCTTCTTGAAAATTCGACATCTTTCGCTTCTCGGGTGGGGTGGGGGTGTTGACTTATAATCAGGGGTGGGGTGGGGGTGTTGACTTATAATCAGGCACGTGAGAGTTATTTATCTCTCAGTCGATTTTCTAGATCGTAGATCGTTGATCAAACGTCTCTATAAGACATAGACATATAAAAGATCTAACGGTAGAATGTAGCTATGTGAAAATCAACTGAGACTTATTTAAAAATCAGTCATCTGAGAAGTACCAAAACCGTTTATTAAATGCTCTGTTTATTTTTTATGGCGGTAAATCAGATTATCTGTTCTAGTTTTAAAAGGTAGGGAAGGAGAATAATACATTTTTTATTCAAAGATAGAATAGACAATGTCCAATAATTTATGATACAAGTAGAACTTTTTATTGCTAATTTTGCGAAGAGGTGGAGATGGTTATCAGTGTCATTTCTAAAGCAGAGCAATTCAAGGAAAGATAAAAAGAGGACTGTTTTCATGGAACTCAAACTATGGCCGTAATCCACAGGAGATCGATAGATGTACTACCGTTCGGACTATCGACTGGTTGGGCGATTGCTCACCGTCGTTCCTGCTTCTCAGCTACAAACGCCTTAAGCATCTTCAGTAACGTCTGCTGGTAATGCTCTTTTTTACAAGGGAAATGGGCGCTATGCGCCTCGCTGGTTTTACTGATCTACACGGAAAAAAGGAACAGTTCTGCAGGGGGTAAACATCAATTTCGTGTGGCGACACGATTGCGGAATGCACGGGATGGCCGCATTGTGCTGCTGCCGAAACCGGGGCTGCTCACGGCAAGCGGCAGCAAACCGCGCGCATGGTTTCACTTGGCTCCCTCGTCTCGTCTCTAAAATAATACTAAAAATATTAAGTAAGAACATTTACGGTAGTTGAGACAACCGACATCTCTAATCCAATTGATCCGTCAAATAACTTAAATCAGATTCATTGACGTACTATATTCCATCAGCCAATTTATTGAATACATTACATTTAACTCCATCAGCACCGTTACTCACCGTCTTGGCTGTGCTGTCACGGTCACCATCCACCTCCACAACTCGGACTCCTCATGGGGTCGAATACTTTCACTCTATTCATTCCTCCCAAGTCATATTTTTTTTAATCTACGGTAAAATAACTACCTAATCAATTATCAAAAAGAAAGGTAAATTATAAGATTGATTTTACTTGTGGACTCAAGCTTGACCTATTAAGGGTCTCGAACAACTCTTAGAGGCTGCTATTGTAATTCAAACTACATACTGTGAGTTTTATACCGATGCTCTAAAAAAAACTTAGTTATTAAGGCCTTTTTTTTCTCAACTTATTAGACTTACTTTGACTTTAATTTCAAATAATTTGATTTTTTCATCAAATTTTCTATCTCGACAACTTGTCTGAAAAGTTCTAAACCATAAGAAACAAAATAATTTGAACTCTCGTGATTACTAGAAAAATCTGTAAGTTAAGAATGAAACCGGGTCTGACTATATATCAGAAGAGGTGATTCTAAAATATCTAGATTATTCATCTGGCGCTTGAGAGTTATTTATCTCTTAGCCGATTTTTTAAACCGTTGATCAAACATCTCTATAGGACATATAAAAGATCTAACGGTAGAATCTAGCTATGTGAAAATCGACCGAGACTTATTTAAAAATTAGTAGCCTGAGAAGCAGCAAAACCGTCAGATTATTGGATGTTAAGCAAATAAAAAGGTTCGATACCGAAAGGAAAGAAAGTACACGCCGACGCACGCACGCACGCACGCACGCCGGCTTACCGCGGCAGCGAAAAACGAAACGAAACCCGTACGGCGAGTGCGTGTGCTGCGAGTAGCACAAAGCTACAAAGGCCGCACCGCATCAAGAGCAGGGAGCAGCCAACCCAAAAGCCGGAACAAAACCACCCCCACCGTCTCCTCCCCCCTTCCTCCTCCTCCTGCTCGCCCAAGGAAGACGGAACCCCCCGCCCCCACGCGCGCGTCGAGCCCGTGACGCTACTGCTCTAGTAGGGCTCTCTCACATGGGCTGCTGCGGCTCGTCGCTGCGGCCTGGGACCCACCCGGAGAAGCCGCCGGGGGCGGTGCCGCCGCACCGGCCGTCCTTCTCCCTGAACCACCACCAGGCCGCGCCACCCGCGCCGGCGCAGGCGGTCGGCCGCGGGGAGGTGCCGGCGCTGGCGGAGTTCTCGCTGGCGGAGCTGCGCGCCGCCACGGACGGCTTCGCCGCGGAGAACATCGTGTCGGAGAGCGGCGAGAAGGCGCCCAATTTCGTGTACAGGGGCCGCCTGCAGAGCAGCCGCCGCGCGATCGCCGTCAAGAAGTTCACCAAGATGGCCTGGCCCGATCCCAAGCAGTTCGCGGTACGCGTGGGCGCCCCGGTTCGGGGGATTGTTCCGTGTGAAATTCGCTTGCTATGAACAAAGCCTTTGCTTCGCTTTGCAGGAGGAGGCCAAGGGGGTAGGGAAGCTGCGGCACCGCCGTCTCGCGAACCTGATCGGCTACTGCTGCGACGGGGACGAGCGGCTGCTCGTCGCCGAGTTCATGCCCAACGACACCCTCGCCAAGCACCTCTTCCACTGTGAGTACATCGATACCATCCGAGCTTCAGCTATTGGACCATTTTTTGCAAAGCTTGTTTCAAAGTTTCTGGCCGTTTGCGGATTTGTTTTGCTCTCGCCATTTTCGGTAAGTACAGGTAACAAAAGGCTCTGATTCCAGCGAGTTGTAGTTCATGATTGCTGTGGAAGTTGGCAAAAAAAGACAATTGTTCAGCTCTGAGCAACTGCTGCCGCATATCAGCTTCCTGCATTTGGTGTACCGAACGAATGATTGGGACTAGGCTTTGTCATGTATCCTTTCTGTTCGGTTGTTGTTGGCACGTTCGTTGAATGTATTGGAATCGATTAGGACACAAGCTGCGTTGAGCACGTGCAGTAATTTTCCTATGTGGCTGCTCCCCGTTCATAAGTCACAGATCTTGTTTTGAACTAATGGATCCCTAGAAGAGGAATTTGATGTCACAGTGAATCTGATGTGGTTATGACCAATGCACTTAGTAGATTTTTATGTGCTTATTATAGGGGTTCTTGGATGGCAAACCTTAAAACTGCTGCCGCTTGATAGCTTATGAAATTCTCCTATTAGCTGGTTGTTGTACTTTCTATTGTGTATTTTGTTGAAAAAACAACCTGAAGACTAGGGCGCGTGGGTAAAGTTTGGATTTTATCGTTAGTGGTGACATTGGTCACTAAAAACTTTTTAAAAAGCCTCGACAATAATTTATTTTGGACAATCTAGCTGTGCAAAACTGCAGTTCAGTTCATTTTTGTGATACTAATTTTGCAGTTTTGCAGGGGAAAACCAGACCATTGAATGGGCTATGCGTCTAAGAGTTGCATACCACATTGCTGAAGCATTGGACTATTGCAGCAATGAGGGGAGGCCTTTATACCATGACCTGAATGCATATAGGGTTCTTTTTGATCAGGTAAGCAATCAATTATTGTTGTGTTTGTTTTATTGTACAGATCCAGTATTTTATGAAGAACATACGGTTGCTCTGTTTTGTAACTGAGTAACTGAGGATTGTAGTTTTAAATCTATAGATGCCTCTCCCGCAAGTATTGTTGCACATTTATGGGAAGGGCATCCAGTGATTCTATTTAGCTTTTACTATTGCTGTGGATGCTTCCTCTGGACCCTGGTTGCTGGTTTGAATGTCTGCCAGCTCGAAATGGGGGGTATGTTGCCACCTGTATTCCACCAAGCGAATGGAGGAAAATATGTAACACAAATGGAAATGTCAACCCTTTAAGCTGATATGTTCCCAAAAATGGTATATTGGTTAGTCAAGTTGTATGATGTTTAGTAATAACTGGATATATACTCTGGTTAGGGAAAGGGTTATGAACCTCATTAAAGAACAAAGAACTTTTGGATGATATTGATTGCATGCAACAACAGGTATTATCCTCTCTGAGAAGAATTACTAAAACTTATATATGCAGAATGGAGATCCTCGGCTTTCATGCTTTGGTCTGATGAAAAACAGCAGAGATGGGAAAAGCTACAGTACAAACCTTGCATATACGCCTCCAGAATACTTGAGAAATGGTACATACTATTTATTACCCTCATACTAGTATTTAAATGTTTCTCCTTGTATATACCAACTAGCTACCATTATGCGTACATGTTTATGTTTTCACAAGCACTTGCTTGCTTTGACACTGAACTCTCTTGTTTGGATTTCTTAGTCAGGGAATTAAGTAGAAATGTATAGATGTTAACCGCTGGTAACTGAATGGTAACTTTTATGCTAATGGGATGACACATAGCTTTGAAGATTGGACGGAGAGGACATAGAATAGAAACTACATCTCATATTTTGTCTCTTCAGAACAATAATTCATGTTGTTCATGCTGAATGCTTTTGTAAGCAGCTTTTATGGATTTTTATGAAGGTGATTGTCAAGAAATATGAAGATTATATTAGTCAATTAAAAATGAGTCTCAGTTGCCTAGCACCAGGGTGGTGTGCTAGCCAATCTGAGTTCGAACCCTTCGCTGGTTACCTTGTGGGTAACGAATAAGTCTTATCGTTTCACATTACCATAGTTAGTAAATTTAAAATGTGTGGGTTGATAAAGAACATTCACAAAAAATCGGTCTTTACATAACAAATATAAGATGAAATAATTTAAAGGAACCTCCTTTTTACATTTGTTCATGGTAACTTCTGCTTTGTCAGGAAGAGTAACACCGGAAAGTGTCATATTCAGCTTTGGAACAGTACTTCTTGACCTTCTAAGTGGAAAGCGCATACCCCCTTCCCATGTAAGTTTTCTTGCTAGTAACTTGTGCTCTCCTTCCTACACTTTGCTAGTTCATGTGTGGTGTAGAACCCTTTTTGAAATAGCTTGGCAAGCCATGGTTCAGTACTATTCCACCTATATTTTTCCTTTCCACAATTACCTCCACTTCTTTTTGCAAACTTTATGGGAATGGAAAATAGTCGTTACTCAGAAGTCTTGATGCATCATGAACATGTAGAGGTTGTGTGCATTGCTGAAATGTTGTGATTGTATCGCCTGTTCCATAGAAGTAGGTACGTAGACTAGTTGACAATAAGAAAATGGAGGTACTGAAATTTAGCTGGTCTTGGGAAACATATTGAAACTTAAGTCATCATTTGTTTCACTCAGGCTCTTGATATGATAAGAAGCAACAACATCCAAGGACTGATGGACTCACATTTGGAAGGAAACTACTCAACAGAAGAGGCAACTGCTTTAGTAGATCTTGCCTCTCAGTGTTTGCAGTATGAACCTAGGGATCGCCCCAATACAAAAAAACTGGTTTCTATACTTGAACCGTTGCAAACAAAATCAGAGGTAACAATTGTGTTTCTATCCTTATAAATCTCAGGTTTGTTTATGTTTTACGCATATCTCTAGTTTGTTTTGTAAATAGATGAACTGTTATGTTTTCTTGATGGTTTAAGCCTTGTGATTTGATTCACGACTTCCACAGAACTTTCACGACTTCCACAGAACTGTAGTCTTTTTATAACAAACTGATTTCTGCCTTTGTCATGACTGATCCGATTTTATTTCAAAATACAAAGCAGGTAGCTTCCTACCAGATGCTTGGTGTTCCAAAACATGAGGAAGAAGTGCCTCCAGCTCCACAAGCTCCACAACACCCTCTTTCTCCCATGGGTGAAGCCTGTTCTCGGATGGACATGACAGCTATCCATCAGATTCTGGTAGCGACGCATTACAGAGATGATGAAGGGACTAATGAGGTAAAGATTAGAGCATCTGGATTCCTCCCTGTTCTTCCTTCAGGGTATTATCGATGAAATTGATCTCTTTTCTATCTCCCTGTTACAGCTATCATTTCAGGAATGGACACAGCAGATGAGGGACATGTTGGAAGCCAGGAAACGCGGGGACTTTGCTTTTCGTGATAAGGATTTTAAGGCAGCCATAGATTGTTATACACAGGTTGGCACATCTTACATGAGCAGCCTAATGTTCTAAAAAACTAGTTACAATGAACTTTATTCACTCATTTACCTCCCTTCGCATTGCAGTTTGTTGATGTGGGGACAATGGTATCACCAACAGTATATGCCAGACGCAGCCTTTGTCACCTCATGTGTGACCAACCTGATGCAGCCCTTAGGGATGCGATGCAAGCACAATGTGTATACCCTGATTGGCCAACTGCATTCTATATGCAAGCTGTTGCACTTTCAAAGCTAAACATGCAGAGCGATGCTATGGACATGTTGAACGAAGCTTCACAACTAGAAGAGAAGAGGCAAAAGAACACAAAGGGTCCTTGAAAGAGTGTTCTTTGTTCCGATAAAGATGCATCAGTTCAGTATCTTTTGCGGCTCAAAAGGCATATGTTGAGACTTGCTATTCTGTCTTTAGGGAAAACTGTGATACGTTCCAGGTTCAAGAGTTAGGGACCTAATGGGGAAAAGGTGCTGTAGAGTCATGTGATTGTAACTATTTGGTTTGGCATTTCTGTGATGCATTTTTTGGGCCAATGTATATGTTACATTTTTAACAAATGAAACAAACTGGATGCAATGGAATTTATTTCTGGTCGATAATATTGGAGCTTGATTTGTGTGAATCAAGAGAACTGATATTGTAGCCTGGAGCTAACAAAACACTGTTTGCTTGTACAGACTACAGGTACGGCCCATATGGGGATATTCTCGGTTACATTATTGCTGATTTGAGTATAACTCCCGTATTTCCAGGATCCAGCACATCTGCACATGTAGGGTAGCACCTACAGGGTATAGAAAGTCTTTGGCGTCTGCTTTCATCTGAATATCGTTCGTGCAAGGGTGATTTTTTTATATGCTTTCTCCAAAACTAAAACTGCCATTACCGAAGCATCACATTTTACACGTTGTTTCGCAATTGGTGAAAACTTGTCTTTTCTGTTTAAGCTATATGGACATTTATTTTTTTAAAAAAATCCTGGTGCTATTAAATACGCAACACTTTCTTTTTTAGTATTTTTACGAACAAATATGTTACCAAAATAATATATAAACAATCAATCAATATTTTTTAACACCAGATTTAATCTTAGAGATATACAAAAAATCTAGATTAAAAGCACCACACATTTTGCAGCACTATGTATTTTAGCAGTATGTTTTTATTTTTTTTTTTTGAAATGTTTGTATAGTTTAAATAAAAAGACAAGTTTTCATAATGACAAAAAAGGAACAACTCAAAATGTGATGGCACGAATCGGTAAAGTCCTTCGGTGATGATAGTTTTAAGTTTGGTGACTTTTACAACGGTATAATTAAGAGAAATTTTCTCTTCATGCAATATTCTGGCTATTGTACATGCCCTTCCAACATCTTTTTACAAGGTTGTATTTGGTTAGGATATGGCTCTATCTAAATACTAGAGGGGGAATATGTTTTGAGAGGAAGTTTTAGTTTCCATAATCCTTGTTCCAACATCCATAATCCTTGAGATACATTGAATGGACGGAAAATCGATCAATTCTTTGAAGATGCCAAACAAAAACATCCATACACAGAAGCAACTACTTGCATTTTTCAGTCATAAATTCGCTAGAGATATTCACTATCCACCATACCCCATGAAGAAGGCTGCCAATTCCAGGTCTTGGACGACCGACGATGACCTCTGGTCTTCTTACTTTGGCACAGTCCCCGAACGTGCACATGTGAACTTTACTCATCGTTGCATTGCATGCCGTTTAGGCCTTGTACATTTAATCTTAGCGTAGCGTAACGTTTTAATTTACCCAAATTTATCTTTTTTATATAACCTATTTGGTGTAGTACTAATTTGTAATGATTCTTCTCAGGTTTTTAGTAATCCTTTTAAAGATCCTAAAACTAATTTCAAATTATTTTTTATAACATTTAAACATCTTTTTAAACACTTTCAAATTTTATGCAGTGAAAACGCTACGCTACACTAAGCTGAAATGTACGAGGCCTAATCTAAGGGCTAGGGCTCAGGCTGCAGCGTATAACAGAGGTCAACTGCCAAATTATTAGTTTCAGTTAGTCCATGCTTACCGATCCATGTAACCGAGGGCCATGAGTCATGACATATACTTATCTTATATAAATTGTGTTGGGCTCGGTCCCATGTGAAACCACATCATTGATAAAATCCGACCATCCGTTTTGACTCGGACGACCACGTGATACAAGATTTGACCATTCATTCAAAAATCAAAATTAACATATATAAAGTTTCATGCTGTAAGCCAGCTGACAAGGTGAACATCTCGGCCGGCTGGCTAATGGAGCTAGCTTTCATGCCATAGGTCCCGAGTTTGAACCCCGCTGTCCCTATTTTCGCGCATTTTTCTCACGCGCATGCTCCCACCATGCTGGCGTGCTCCCCCTTTGCCTCTTCCCCTTTTCTATTTTTTCCCCTAGGTCGGCAACAAATTCAAAAAAAATGAAAATTAACAAAATAAATGGGATCATACTTGCCCAAATGATATTCATGCAAATTTTGGATGTTTTTAAAAGTTTTTGCAGTTCAAATTTGAAAACAGTTTGTCCTTCCTATTTAGCACATATTCTTTCCCTTTGTACTTTGGTTTTTTTAGGGCGCAGATCTTTGCCTCTTCCCTTTTTTAGTTTTTTACGTGGGTCGCAAGAAAAGACAAAAAAAAAATGAAAGTCACCAAAAATGGGACCATACTCGCACGCAACATCCATACAAAGTTTGGATGCCTGCCGAAATTTTTTAGAATTCAAATTTTTAAAAAATTGTCCTTTCCGATTTAGACATATTTCTTCCTTTCTAATTTTGTTTTTTAGAAGTAAAAAAAACCAAAACATTGAAGTTTATCAAAAGTGCAACCATGATTGCACATAGAACCTAAAAACCGCTAAAAAAAATCCTAAAATTCCAAACAATTGAAATTTAACAATATTGTTCCTTTACTCTTTTCCTCTCTTATAGTTTCGTACAAATTAAATATTATTCGTTTCCAATTTTCACCTCCCTATTAATTTCAAATTCTGGAAAATAGGAACTTAGAAACAGTGTTTCCTCTTTTCACCTCCCTATTAATTCCTCGTTTCCTCTTTTTTTCCCCTCTTATACTTCTTTTTTGAGAACGTTAAAAAAGGTTTAAAAAATGTAAAATGTGGAACTGGATTTGGATAAAAAAAACTCAACCAAAAACATAAAAATTAGAGAATATCTAAGATTTTGAACAATTAAAATTTTGAAACGATGTTCCTTTGCTCTTTTCCTCTCTTATAATTTCTTATAAATATAGTTCATTGGCTCTTTTTTCCTCTCTTATTCCTTTTAATTTGGCCCATTAACCATAAACAACGCGTGTAGTGTGCTTTTCTTTCTATTAACCATAAACCACGCACGTTTCGCGCTTTTCTTTCTAGTGTTTCATAAAGCATGGCCCATGCTAAGATATGCTTTTGTAAGAACCTTTACTTTGAAGGGATAAATTGTTTTGTCCACCGTATACACCAACGGGCGAAGAGGCTGGATTGACTTTTAGGACTAATTGCATAATGTCGTTATTAAGTTGTCTTATCTCACTTTTATCATTATAAAGTCACTAATGTCCTTAATATTATTATAAAATGCACTATATTTTTATCCATGTCATTACGACCTTAAAATGATCAGACCCCCACTTTATGTCTTTTCTTTGTTGGAATACTTTCACATTGGAAGTGTTTCTTTCCTTTTAATTTGGCCCATTAACCATAAACAACACGTGTAGTGTGCTTTTATTTCTATTAACCATAAACCACGCACGTTTCACGCTTTTCTTTCTAGTGTTCCATAAAGCATGGCCCATGCTTAGATATGCTTTTGTAAGAACCTTTACTTTGAAGGGATAAATTGTTTTGTCCGCCGTATACACCAACGGGCGAAGAGGCTGGATTGATTTATAGGGCTAATTGCATAATGTTGTTATTAAGTTGTCTTATCTCACTTTTGTCATTATAAAGTCACTAATGTCCCTGATATTATTATAAAATGATCAAACCGCCACTTTATGTCTTCTCTTCACCTTCTCTCTTCTTCCTCTTTTGGTGAGGCTTGGGGACAGCGGCGCTAGAACTCGGCTGCTCGAGCACGACCACTATCTCCCTACCGCCACACGCTGCTACTATGTTGTTTGTCCACCATCACTGTCATGTTGCCTCCCTATTGTGGACACCCATGCTGCTCTGCCCACCGCTCTCTCCTTCTACTCTGGCCAACTAAAGGTGGCATGACACAACCAACCCAAGATGGCACAATCAGCCCAAGGCTGCACAATCGCACGGCCATGCCGAAGTTGAAGACGATCGATGAAGCCCAGGCGATAGCTAGTGCTTAGAGGGAGAGAGAGGAGAGAGTTTACAGGTCACCAGAGTTGGGGGAGAAAAGAGGAGAGAGAATGGAGGAGGACGATGGGGCGAGGAGATAGGGAAGAGAGGAAGAGCTAAGGAAGATGGGGCGAGTGATATTTTATTGGATTATTGGCTTCATAATGGAGAAGTGAGATAAACAACTTAAGAACGATATAGACTATGGATGCTATTAATCCTAATTTTTATTGTGCAAAAGTGTAGTAGCACGGAGCATGCTGTGATTTACTTGGCAAGACGCATTGCGTGTCAGAAAAGATAAGTTTTTTCCTCACATAAAAAGAAGGAAAAAAGAGGAAGGATGAAAAACTATTTTGATCATCCTTTAGGGCGTTCAACAATAACAATTTTTTAGGGCGAAGATTTTTTGTTTTTAACGGATGGCAATTACATTGGCTTCGCAAATAAAATCCTTCGGTCTTAAGTTAATTTATTGAGATTTTCTTCTCAAACATCACATTACAAAACGAACAAAAAGAAACCCCCCAAAAAGATCGTCATAAATCTAGGTTACTATGGCTATGCTATGTACAATCGAATTCACAGCTACCTCCTCAGCTCCTCTTCTTCGCGGGGTTCGCGTGCGTCTTCTAGCGCCGCTTAATTTCATCTTGAGATCGGGAGTTCGTAACCTCTTTGGAGTGGCTCCTGTTTCCTGCCATTTCTGGCCTCCTAATAGTACTCCTAATAGTATAGCAGGTGGGCGTAAGGAGACGAGCAATGCTGGTCCTGCCACGGGCTTCGCAGCTGAGTCATGAACGGATCCTGCAGCCAGTCCAAGACGCCGTGGTTCGCCGGAAGCTGAAGGCTGGTCAGGTCCAGAACTCCATGGCTCACCGCCGGGAGCTGCAGGCTCGCCGTCTTCGTCGACGCCACCGTGACCGTGACGTCCGCCTCCTTCTTGGCTTCCTTGGGGGCGTCGCTCTCGCGGTTGCCCGATGGCGCCGACGACGACGACGAGGGCATCAGGAAGTTGTCCTGGACGTCGTCCGACGTCGACAGGTAGTCGTCTCCGGCGGAGGCGGCCCGGACCAGGGACGCTCCGGCCATGTAGTCTCCGTTGCTGTATCTCTGCATCTCTTCCATGGCAGAGGCTCTCTGCTCCAGCTCCTTGAGAGGAGTAGCCTTCCGGTATATCTTGCACAGCACCATGTCCTGCAGTAGAAATTGATTTTTTACATTTCCATTTACATGCAGCGTGGTAGTAAAAGAAAGCCGGTCATCTCATAAGTCAACCACGTCAACTCCAAATATCTAACGTCCAAATCGTCGATACTGCGACTGCTAGTCAGTCACTAGCCTCCCCGGTAAACGTTTAGACAGTGCACCAGTTTCACACCGAACAATCAAGATGTTAGATGAAGATCAGTCACATGAATGAACATTCAGTGCTAGTGTTCTGCAAACACTTGATCCCTCGGTACTCCATTTCGATCGTATGGCAATGATCCTAAAGACCTAATTAAAGAACCCAGTACTCGTATGTGACTGTGATCGGCTGATCGCCGGAGCTGTGGCCTGTGGTGTTACCTTGGGCGGCGGCGCGGCGCGGCCGGGGCCGAAATCGGGGAGGCGGTACTCGTTCATGACCCAGTCGGTCTTGGTGCCGCGGGGCGCGCGGCCCTGGTAGAAGACGAGCGTCTTCTTGAGGCCGATGATGCGCTTGGGGTCGCCGGAGCTGCGGATCGCCCTGTCCGACCCCGTCGCCTTCCAGAACCCCCTCTCCGTCGTCCGGTTCGGCCGCCCGCTGCTGCCGGCCTTCCAGTCCCGCGGCACGAAGAAGTACCACTCCCTCTCCCCGATCTTCGCCATCCCTGCATCATGCACATCAACGCACACAAATTAACATGAGGGTTACTGAAGAATGGTATGCATCATGCATGCCGTTAAAACGGTATATATGTTTTATGTAAAACACGATATAAAATCATAACATTTATAAAACACAACACACGTAAAATATTCCTGAAACACCATGCAAATCGTCTATGCTGTTTTTACTGTGTACCGTTTATTGTTCACTAGTATATATCTGAATTAACATCTCATCATATGATCTGTGACTCGAAAACCATCTCTCCGTTCTTGCTCGATGAACAGCGATCACGCACCGGGGAGGTCCCAGGGGTCGTGGCGGTAGATGTTGAGGATGCCGATGATGTCGAAGTGGAGCTTCTTGCCGTGGACGACGCGGGAGAGGTAGAAGTCGAGGAGCTCCTCCTCCGTGGGGTGGAACCGGAAGCCAGGGAGATCCTGCTCCACCTCCATGGACGCCCCGCCCGCTGCCATTGCTGCTGCTGCTGCTGCTGCTGCTCGGTCGTCTCCGACTCCCAGTGATCGCCTGCTCGCCGCCGCTCGCTCTGCTTGCCTTGTGCTGGATAAGGTGAGGTGGTGGCGGTGTGTGGGAGTAGCTAGCTCTCTATATAGGGAGAGGAAGGAGGTGCGAGCTCACGCGGCTTCCTGAAGAAAAGCGGTCGCAATTTAAAAGTACTTGATTTGGCGGCTTAACACTGAATTAACAATTGTATTCTGCAGACCATTTTTTTAATTTGGTGTGTGTATTTGGATACTAGTGAAGTCACTAAACTTGACTCCTTTTCTCTAATCTGGTAAAAGAACTGACTTAAATATTTACCTCCAATCTGGAATACCTAACGGCAGTAGAAGATTCTGCTTCTTCAGTAAGAGTATTGGCACACCTTAAATTTTTTAGAACGATGCCTGTCTTTGAAAGGTCGAAACGCTACAGTCCGTTTCTCTGCGGCCTCTGAATTTTTGACCAGTTCATTTAATTTTACATGTTTTCCTCCTGCCGACCTGACGGACATCGTAGGAGAACGTTCTGCACTTCTGCTGCAAAAATGCAGTGCAATCTACTCGTTGATGGTCGTGTCCCTTCAACCTTCCAACGTTTGGGACCTACTTGGTTATCCGAATTCCGAAGGAGTTGAACCAAACGATGACTCCTCGTGTACCAGATCGAGCAGCTGTCCGGCAGAATGAGAATCACGACGACTCCTCGTGTACCAAGCAACAGCCCGGCAAAAGCACCAGTAGTACAATAGTAGTAGAGCTGTGGAGCTGGAAGCAGCTCCTGTTTTTTTTTCCAGAAAAGTGCTTATTTTGAGGTCCTCCTCATACCTGACAATAAAATAGAAGATTTTAGGTATCTCCGCAAGGGTTTTTTCAATCAAATTTGCTAATTCTCAGGTGTCTGATTTTTTTTAATCTATCAGTCACTTTAAAGTTGCACTTTAGTAACACAAAAAAATTCTTAAGAAATTGCAATTTTAATATGAAAATTCTATTCATCAATTATTTTATTTTATCTGTTGATTTTCTAATGTTTTATTATTATGTTGATTTGCTAAATACTCACATACTTTTCTCTTTTATGTTTGAAGTCAATGTGTGTCGACGGTTGAGATATCGATCTCAAGTCACTAAGATTCTTTAGAAGTGAGATAGGAGACACGCCGAACAGAACGAACAACAACGAACAGGGAGACGATGGTTTTTTATCCTGGTTCAGTCCTCTCGGGAGAGATAATAGCCCTACGTCCAGCTTTTCTTTATATCAAATCAAAGAGGATTACAAGGTGGAACCCGGCGAGATGAGCAAGTCTCTGCGAGTAGTATGCGAAATCTATTGGCCAGGGGTCCTCTAAACGCCATAGGGGCCCTGTTTATATAGTACGGAGCAAACCGACCTACCAAGGAATATCGGGCCGGGCTAACTACGAGATCGTAACGAACTCATACATGCCAAATACAACATACGGTAGATAAGGTAATCTCCAAGTCTTGGGGATCACGACTCCTATTCCAATCCGGGAAACCACGTCCGGGTCTTCACGTAGTCGCGCAGAACTCCTGTTCGAGACGGATTCAAACAAGATCCCTTGGCCGTTACGCACCGCGCCAGCCAGGAGGCTGTTCGGCAAGGTGCATATGGGCCAGATAGAACCTTCCATGGATCTGAGCCCTGATAGGCTGTTCGATTGGGCCGTCAGGGAGTGGGCCAAGGCAATAGGCCGTCAGTCTATCCCCGACAATGTGTTTATTTCAGTCAATCTAAAATTACATACTAAAATTGCACTAATTAAGTTTAGCATAGTTATAGTATAATTCAATAAAAAACCAACTAACATTTATTTTATTTTCAGACGATTGTGCGTCGGACGGTCTTTTTAAATTTAAAATATCTATAGAAGATTCGTAAAGAAATACGGGTTACAAACATGACTAAACTCTAGAATAACCTTCGGCGCATATAGTTAATCCCAAGTAAGCGCAGCCTTATGCAGCACCGTTTATGCATGGTTTTAATTAAGCGATTCCACATTGTTCAGCCTCTGGAAACATATGACTGGACTATCATTTCCGATATCTCCATCAGTGGAATATTGGACTCACTGTAAGCTTTTTGGATTCACTTGACCGTTTCCAAAACTAAAGAAGTCAGTGTCACATACATATAGGGATGCAAATGGATCGACCCTAGTATAAATAAATAAACTACTGAGGGCCAAAGACGATCCTATGGCCAACCCATTTGCATCCCTACGTACATGCATGCTTCTCATTACCTGTTCAAGTTGGCCGCGCTATCTTCTACACCTAAAAAGTACTCCCTCCGGTCACAAAAAGAAGTCGCCGTTGACTTTTGAACACGCCTTTGACCATTCGTCTTATTCAAAAAAGTTATATAAATATTATTTATTTTGTTATGATTTGGTTTATTATTAAATGTATTTTAAGTATGACTTATATTTTTACATATTTGAACTAAATTTTTTTAATAAGACGAATGGTCAAAAACATGTTCAAAAGTCAACGACGACTTCTTTTTATGATCGGAGGTAGTAAATATTTATGCGCCTGTCGTTGGCCCGAGCCAGGCAGCAGATTTGTGAGAGGCTACCCCGCGAAGCAGTGTGACGTGCTTCACGAAGCATCTCAAAGAAGCTGAGCAATCATAAGGTGGCTATCCTGTAATGAACTGTAATCTGTCCTTTATTACTGCAGGGGCCCCCTATTTATAGTTGGGGGCAATTTTACATAGTCCGTTACAACCCTTCGCCGAAGGAATCAAACAAGGGCAATAGAGACTTTGCTAAGAAAAGACCTCCTAGACCTTGACCTGTCCCTATGTCCAGGGGCCTGAGGGGAAAACACCTCAGGGGCCAGGACTTGGACCTAACTACCCTCGCCTTTCTACCTAAAGCAGGGATAAGAAGAGAATTACAAAGGGGACCTAGTTGTTACGGTGAATCGTGATCTTCCTGCCACCTGGCGCAGGTTGTTACAGCCAGTTGTTGTATCTCCCTGACACGCGATACGATCCCTGGCGACTGTAACAGACCGTACTTCTTGTCCCTTAATCTTCTTGGCTACCACGCAATCTCCTTCGCTTCGCAATACGGACTTAAGCGCCTCTAGCCTTGCGTGTGCGGCCTCTGCCTTGCTTCACCTCGCCCCGAGCGGAGTAATGGGCCCCTCCGGGGCGTGCACGCCCTTGGTCCGCCGTTGCTCCGCTCCAAGGGGGCGAAGCTCCACTCAGATTAGCATGCCTTTGGTCCGCCGTTGCTCCACACCAAGGGAGCGAGGCTTCCTTCCGAATCGCACCTCCTTGGTTCTTCCAAACGGGTTCGCCTCTCTTACTGATTTGTAGAGGGTTGGTGTCCCCTACTACAACAGCGCCCCCTCTCCCTCCCTACCCTACTACTGCTATTTGAGCATGGCCAGCAGCCTCGACATATTTTAAATCATCTCTAATAAAAGTCTTTAGTGATGGTATGCTTTTTCAAAATTTAAAATTATATTAAAAAGAATGTGCATATTTTAAATCATCTCTATAAAAGTCTCTTGTGATGGTACGCATTTTCAAAATGAAGAAATATTGTCGACGGTTGGGATATTGACCCAAGTCAACCAAGGTTCTTCAAGGAGGAGATAGGAGATACGCCGAACAACCACGAACAGCAACGAACAAGAGACAGGGGTTTTTATCCTGGTTTAGACCTCTCGGCAGAGATAACAGCCCTACGTCCAGCCTTTCTGTATATATCGAATATGAGTACAAGGTGGAACTCGACGAGAACAGCAGGTCTCGGCGAGTAGTATGCAATGAAGCGATTGTAGATGCCTTAGGTCCCTTTACACGTCGTAGGGGTCCTACTTATATACTTCGTAGTACAGAGCAAAACCGACCTACCGAAGGAATATCGGGCCGGGCTAACTACAAGATCGTAACGAACTCGTATCACGTCAAATACGCCCACGGCAGATAAGACATACTCCTAATCTTGGGTATCACGACTCCTAGTCCAATCCGGGAAACCAACGTCCGGGTCTTCACGTAGTCGTGCAGAACTCTGTTCGAGTCGGACTCAAACACGATTCCTTGGCCGTTACGCACCATGCCAGTCAGGAAGCTGTTCGGCAAGATGCATATGGGCCAGAAAGAACCTTCCAGGGAGCTGGGCCCTGGTAGGCTGTTCGATTTGGCCGTCAGGAAATGGGTCATGGCAATGGGCCGTAATTTTATCCCCGACAAATATATTAAAAAGAACCTGCATATTTTAAATCATCTCTAATAAAAGTCCCTTGTGGTCTCTTGTGATGGTATGTTTTTTAAGATTTAAATTTTTCCTTTTTTTTCTCAACTGCCAACCTACGTGGTGTATGCACTTATTCTCTTTTTCCTCAACGCCTCCATCCCTCCACCTTCCCGGCACCTATAACTATTTTATTTTTCTCCACGCCTCTACTTAAAAGTCTCTTGTGATGGTACGCTTTTTCAAAATTTAAAAATATATTAAAAAGAACCAGCATATTTTAAATCATCTCTAATAAAAGTCTCTTGTGATGGTATGTTTTTTAAGATTTAAAATTTTCCTTCTTTTTCTCAACTGCAACCAACGTGGCGTATGCACCGATTCTTTTTTTTCTCAACGCCTCCAGCCCTCCACCTTCCCGGCACCTATAACTATTCTATTTTTCTCCACGCCTCTACTTGATTTTTTTTTTTAGGTAACACGGATGACAACCACATAAGAGCATCTCCAAGAGCCCCTCTATCCCATCCGCTAAAAACACTATTCATTGAGAACACTAATGGCTACTTAATCACTTAACGGATTTAGTACTATAGTGCAGAGAAACACAACTTCTAGAAGGTAACTAAGTAATTTTAAAAGTTTAGTGGACTAATTGAAATTTCAGTAAAACTTTTAAAGGCAACGGTGTATTTTACTCTTTAAAAAATAACAGAAGCAACAAAAAAATGTTATTCCTTGAATGTTATCATGGGAAAGGCGGCCAGGCATGAAAGTATTTTTTTAATTGCTAAAAGGTGGCTATCGAACTAATGTGTTTTGGCCGAATCATTCCGAAAAAAGAACACTATGAATTATACTAGCCAGCTAGATTAATTGTTAAGCTGATTGTAATCTTGCTTGATCGTTATGATCGATCGATATGCAGTATGCACACATGAGATCAATGGAGCCTGATTAATGTGTGACTAGTAGAAGAGGGGTCATGGTATGGTGGTCAAGTACTCATATAGTCATACGTGGTATACTGCAAAATTCCCGCCACCGTACGTACGTACCTAGTATTTTGGTCTAACCGATTCCATTTTTTTTCGGGTAAGCACTAAGCAGTCGTAACCTACGAACACATATATGTGGTCTGTGACGTCCAGAATACTTTTCGTCGCAGTTACCCAAAAAAAAAAAACGACCGGCGAGAATTCCTATTATTTTCTGATCGGGCACTCACGATTTGAATTCGGACCAACGAATGATGAATGCACTGTACGTTTTGATCGTTTCTGTGGCGGTTACCAATGATAAGGGGGTCTTCCAACAGCTGAAGCAGCCATGTTTGGAACATGTAGTGGTTTTTTCCAAGGAGGAATCGTGTGAAAATTATACTGCTTCTTACGAAAACCGTGCAAGTTTTTCACCCTGTTCATACATCGAGCTCTCACTGTGATGCGAAATCGAACGAATAGGACAGGAGAATTACCATGCATGCATCGTGGAATCAGTCACCAGCCACCCCCATGCATGCACGAATTCATGCACAATTTAACCAATTGGTGCATGCCGCAGTAAATGTTAGAATTATCTTGTAATTCTGTTCTTTGGAATGGAATTGGGGGTTGGTCCCCTTTTGCAAAAAAAAAATGTTAGAATTATCCAGAGCTTAATTGCGTGAGCATTACAGCAGTCAACCATGCACCTTAAACTTGCTTGAAAATTAAGACAGGAAATTTTCCAAAAGTCCCGATTCGACCTTAGCTAGCTCTAGCTACCTGTGTGGCTGCCTTTCGCCTTCTGGTCACCTTGACCGACTTTGAACACGGACTATCCGCGCGCCTTCCGACCTGAAAACGACCCGTGTGATGACGGCCCCAACGGAACGGATTAATTCCTTGCTGATATGATGATCTCCGTCTGATCTTGACGATTAATGGAGAGTCTCAAGCTAATTTGCACTGCAAAATGTGAATGCTCTTTATGGAAGATCAGGGCCAATACCGTACGTAAGCTTATGCTGTGACAGCAACGTGAAGTTAGGCAGATGCCTGAGAAGTCATGCACACCGGGCCTGGACTCCATCCGGAGGAATATGGTTACAGTCGCTTGAGCTTTTCATAGGCAAAAATGCATGGCTGTTTCTTGTTTGAATGTATCGTAGACTGTAGCAGTCTGTATCACTACCTTCAGTAATTCGACGTTCACGCTGACTGATTAATTGGCCATAAGGGATGTACAGATGCAAACAGAAAACCTGCATATTCTTTGGTTCAGAACGAAGAAAGCTAGATCCTATATGCAAAGAGAAGACTGGGAATATCATGAATCATGGTTTTTTTTAGAAATTAGCTAATACCAAGTTTAGTTAGCTAGTCTTAACTTACCACCTTACGACAAGGGCGCTGCATTTTCTGTAGTTCGGCAAGGAAAATGGAGTGCCTGCTTTGTCTTTCACACGGATTTTTTTCTTTTTCTTGTTGAAAGAAATTTCCAGGGGCAACATACATCACACTGATAGAAAGTTATGTACTGTACTACTCTTTTTTCCTTTTCTCTTTTTCCTTGCGGACTGATTCAAATATAGTACGGCGCATCAGCAAACAAACAAGACGGAGCGAATTCACAGCTGCGTCGTCAAATTACTAACCGAGCAGTCCTAAATGATTCTTACAATCTTACGTGCATTCGGACTTTTGACATAAATACTCGCATATGCTACTGTTCAAATTGTTAGGATGTATCATGTATGTGATCCAAAGTTTAAAAGAAAGAATTTACTCAAAAAAAAAGTTTAAACCTCTGTTTGCAGCGGCATTCACTTTTGTACTAGCCCCATCCTCATGTGTAAGTTTTTTCATTTTTGCTTGCCACCACCATATAACATTTATCATTCAAAAGATCTACAACATTAGAGCATGTATAATGGTACACATCAGCTGTCTTTAAGCCGTTATAAGGTTTACCATGTAGGATGAATAATAATATGGAGGAGAGAGTGCGCGCATGGAGAGCTGAGACGTCTCCGATGTAAGAGATGACTTACACACGAATTCAGAAATCTTGTGTGTGACTAAACCATCTCTACCATTGCATGAGCTGTATCTGAGCCATCTCTATAAGTGACATTGGCAATGGTTAGATATGGCTGTTGTCTCAGCCATTGTACATGATCAATTACAACAAAGTTACAACTCAATTCCCAAGGTTGTACGCTTATATATATAATGATGTAGCATGACAAATCAGCTTGAGCTGCTGCTGCTCTACTAGTGTGATACTATATTTTTCTTTGGGAGGCACTATTTGTCAGGCGCCTGCAATTTCAGCATTTGTGCAGGCGCCTGCCACGTACATGCATGCACACCTCGGGTAAAAAAATTCTACTATCGCAAAACATTTTTTCCAATAAATGGAATGTGGAAAAATAATAGAAATTTAGTGAAATTTTTTGCGCCTGCACGATTTTGCAAATTATACGAGCAAAAATCTCTCGACGTGAAAAATAGAAAACAAAATAAAATTTATAATAAATAGAAAACAAAATAAATCTATAATAGATCAGATCTCACGCAAAAAATTTCACTATCGCAAAACATTTTTTCCAATATATAAAAATATAGAAAAACAGTAGAATTTTAGCAGAATTTTCACTAATTGAGTGCTAACTATTGGATTAATCCAGACGCACCCAAGATCCAATGGTCGACAGCGCTCGCATGCAAGATCCAATGGCTGATTGCGGCGCCCGCGCATTTGGCCGGCGTGCAGGCGCCTGCGAAATAGCAACGGCGTTTTTCTTTTAGATAAAGGAAGATTTATTGATGACAAGTTCTACATGGACAAAGTATGGACCAAGACGTTTCCACCAGGAGAGACCTTGGAGTGGACTCCTCCGCGTAAGCGCGGTGAGAGTAGGCAGGCCGGCCGCCATCGATGGAGCACCGGCGCTGGTGTCTGGACGTGGGCATCCCACCGCCACGCCCATGCATGTGTGGCATGTCCACCCTCTGAACCGGGACACGGACAATGGCCACAGACTTTCCGTCAACGCAGAGACGAGGCGACTCTTCGCTCTTCAGGTCGCGACTCGCGGGTCGAACGTCCACCGAGGACGAGGCGACCTCACCTCCTACGAACAGTCCTATTCAAGAAACACGGTCCTTTTCTCCAAAAGCAGCCTAAAAGGCATGTTACCATTTGCACCAGAATTACGGGGGAAAAAAGTTATCCCCCACTAACCCGACACTTTCATGTGTCATTATCAAGATTATGTTAACCGATTTAGGCTTTGTTTGGGAGCAAAGGGGAGCAAAACCCGGTGAAAAAATTCCCTAGGAGATTTTTTGATCATCTCATTTCCCTGTTTCCCTTCTTCTTCCCCTTCTATCCCCATTCTTCCCCTATTCTCCACGTATTCTTCCAAAGAAATGATGCATCCTCGTCCTCCTTTACCGGCGTCACCTATGGGCGAGGCGGCGCCGCCCTCCTCCTCTCACCGGCGGTGCCGCCCTCCTCGTTGCCTTCCGCTCTTTTTATTCTGACATCTACTTGAATATACTTAAAAATCCCACAGAGAATATTTAAAATTTAGGAAAGGAAAAACACCATCTACTCCTATGCAAAACACGGAACAAACCAGCACGTTGAAAAAAAGAAAGGAAAGTAGCCACGCCAGTCTGAAACACGGAAGGAAAATCAACTAGCGCACGGCCAGAAAAAATGGGAACGACACGAGCGAGCACTGTTTTGTCGTTTTCCTATCCCGTTGCTAGCCTCTTGGGACGGGATCCCGTAGGCTAGTCTCACCCTTCAAAGAAACAATGCCTCCTCGTCCTCCCTTACCTGCGTCACCTACGGCCGAGGCGGCGCCGCCCTCCTCTTCTCGCCGTCGACGCGGACAGCCGAGGTGCCGCCGCCCTCCTCGTCGTCTTCCGCTCCAGCCCCAAGGCGGCAGTGCATCTAGATCCGCGGCGGCTCCAGGGCTGCTCTAACGGGTGGGCACGACGTCTCCGGGGTGGCTTCGGTGGGCGGGCGTGGCGGCTCCAGGACGGCAACCGGAGGTAGGGGCGGAGGGCCGAAGGCAGGGGCGGACGGCGGAGGGGACGAGGCGGTGGCGTCCTTCTCCGTTGCGGCTGACGAGCAGGGTGAGACGGGGAAATTATCCACGAGGTGAGAGTAGATTATTTTGTACCCAGGGATTTGATAGGGATTAGGTGGGATTTCCCATTCCCCGCCTCCCCCAGGCACTACCAGGGAAAATCTCCCTAGGATTGGTCAACGGGGATTTTTGCCCTGGGAATTGAGGGGGATCCCGGCCGGGAATTGAGCTTCCAAATGAGCCCTTAGAGTTTGTTTGTGTGGACACCACTGGCATTTATATGTATATTGTTGAGTAGGAGTTGTATCCATCTAAGAACATATACAATGGTAGTATAAAATTATCTACTATTAAGACATAGTATTGTCTAGTATGCAAGCCGATATAACATGGTAGAGCCCATAGAAATGTCTGTGAATCAGGATATGTTGTGTGTGTGAAAAAGTTGCTTATAGCTAAAACAGTTATTATAACATTTTGTAAATTGTTTATAATAAATGACATCGATATACTTTAGGTTTTCTTTAATTCGTGGGTGTGGATGAAAAATTAAGGGTCTTCAAAAAGAAACTTGAAAAGGCTAAAAAATTCATTTAAAAATGATTTTGAAAAATGATTTTGAGATCTTTCAAAAAACCTCACAAAGATTTAAAAAATATTACATAATATTACAGTGGATGGTATGTAAAAAATAACAAGTTTTACAAACTGAATCAGTATCGTACTAGAAACGCGAACCAAAGAAGGCCTTAATTTGGGCAAGGGTGGGTGACTAGGTGAGGTGCCCGATGGTTGATTTTGCTTGGAGTACTCGATCGTTGGCATTTCTGTTAATCCCCCTTGATATGACACCCGGTGGATCGAACGCGAGAGACAGTCATCCCGATCTCTATGGTCATGTTCTCTACTGCTTAAATAAAAATTTAAAAGCTATCATTAAAAATTTATTATTTTTTCACAAGCAAAATGACGTAGGCATGTTTGTGGAGTTTTAAGTGGTTTATCATAGTTTTAAAACAATTTTAATATTTTTTAACTCTTCAAGACATCTATGAGAAATCACATCTTTTCATATTATAATTTTCTAGCTAGTTTTAGCTAAAAAAAAGACCTATAATTCAAAGTTTCTACATCTGTCGGAGTTCATACAAACAAAGTGGACGCAGGGAATGAAATCATATTTGACAATACAACACCGCAATAGCGAAGCCAGGAAATTCAAGAAGCCTGGCATAAGTCTAACTAACGCTCTTAGATTTGTCTATTTTAAGAAGAGGCAGCCCATTAACTCCCCTACTCCCATCTCTCTCTATATTCGTTCCCCACCAAAGGAGACGCATGCACATTTAATTATTTTGGGAACCAAAGCAGCAGCACGCTTGTGCATGTAATTAATTAGGGGCAGATTAGTCATTTGCCTTTCACACTAATCTGTCTGAAAAAAAAACCAGAAATGCATTCTTTGTAGGACAGAGGGAGTATTTGACAATGCAACATGGCAATAGCGAAGCTAGGAAATTCGAGAAGCATGGCATAAGTCTAACTAACGCTCTTGGATTTGTCTATTTTGGGCAGTCCGTGCTTAGTGTATGTGCTATTTTTTCTATGCAATTACACGGGGTTCAATAGCTTAGCGGGCCGGGAGCCCAGGCACGAGCCTAGGGTCGCCGGGCCTTGGCTCCACCACTGCAACACAATAATCAACAGAGTATTCCCTCGATTCTAAAACAATACTCCAACTTTGCAAACTTTATCCGTTAAAGACCTTTAAACTATTTAAGTTGAGTACATAATAATCATACAGATATATTTGTATTGAAAAAACCTTCTTAATATTATATTTTAGTTGTATTTCGTAAATAAATTAAAAAGTTTTGAGTGGTCAAAGTTACAGTTTGGGAGCGTGTCCATGTCCTTCTAAAGCTATGTTCTGTTGGACTTAACGGCTTAATTGCTTATCTACTTTTAAAAAGACATGCTTTTGATTTTTTGAGTTCATTTTTTTTGTTGTCTCGGAGGTATATCGCAACACTTTAAAAAAAAGTCGAATGAAATGCATCCAAATCTCAAGACTACTTTAAAAGGCTCTTAAAATTCAGTCATTTAATCTTTTCTGCCTTTCAGACCAGCCTAAAAGAATGGAATCCAAAATGATTACTATTTTAAAATCGCAGAACTTCTGGTCTTAAGACGCAGCCCGCTGTCGATTTTAGGGTGGTCACCGGCCCAATGGTACGACCGGACGGCAAGGCAGGAAGCAGGGAATCCAAACGGCAGCCCTGCCGTTTCACGGAAACTTCCCTGGAAGCTTGATTGATCCCAGCGCCACGAACTAGGCAAGACCCTGGAAATTTGCAGGATTGCTAGCTCCTCCCGGCTGCCCATTGCATGTACCATCCGGAACCTGCTGGCTGCTGCGCACCGCGCCTGACGGAGGGCGACTTGTTTGTGCCGGTCGCGCGTGGGCGTGGCGGCCGCCTGCGATGGCCATGCCTCAATCCATGGGCCCATGACTGGAACGCCGTGGGGAGGAAGCTTGATGCCATCATCATTCATCAATGGGGTTAACCTAGACGATTCAGGTACTAGCTATTTACGAATTCCTTTTATTATTTATCTATATTTCTTTTATTATATCATATTAGATATGGTACCGTGACGTACATTATACATGCACTCGGAGCACCAATGTACGACATATAGCTACTCTTAGAGGTCTAGAAGGATCTGGTCTGATCGGGTATCACCTTGACCTAAATCGACCAGGCCTGCATCAGGGAACCCAAATTCTCACCCTGTCTTAGACCCGTTCCAACCCGTCAGGTCCCTGTTTGTCCCGACCAGAGGTGAGGTGTCCCCGTCGTAGGACTTTTTTTATAATAATTATGGATGCATACGTAATTTGTGTAAATTTCTTAAATGTTTCATATTTTTAGTATTTCCTGAGAAAAACTATGTATTTTCATTAGTTCATGTGGCTGATGAAAATAACTCTCCCTCAAGCTACCAACGAGGTACCAAGTGACACCTCGCCACGGACTACGACACATCCACGTCAGCACCGCCCACCGATTGCGGATATCAAGGATTATTTTCTTCAACCTTTGAAGTCGACAAAAACATGTATTTTCATGTCGGCCATCGATCAGAAGCCAACAAAAGTAAACATCGGTTTTTGGATTTTTTTTTTGACGGCTTCTGACGACGGTCTATAGTATCGAGTTGTTTTCTAGATCTCTAGTTATTAGGGCATGTCGAATAGATGGTGTTGTAGCAAATAAAATAATATAGATAGTTATTTTCATCGGTTTTTGATTTATTATCACCGGCTTCTGATAAAGGTCAGTAGTGTCATTTTGTTTTCTAAATCTCTAGTTAGGGCATATCCAATAGATCTTATCTAGAACTTTTTGATACTGTGGGAAATAAAATTTAAAATATATAAGTAAATAATAAAAATATATAAGATACAAGTAATAGCCGGATGTTGTAACTTCGACCGTCGACACCCTCGGTGATGGCGTTAAACGTGCGTGTGCTCACCATCGCACATGGGCTCGAAAGGGAAGCGGTGTGCCGTGTGCACATCATCGGGCGCTGCAGGACGCATGCAGCCGTACGTGCCGTGAGAGTCTGAGAACCCTGCCTGTCGGCTGTAGCCTGTTGCCACGCCAGTGCGACGGGTACTTTCCAGAACATTCACGTTTACGGCTGCAGCCGTTCAGCGGCCGGTGACGTCCACGAGTCCTCGCCGCGGACTCCCAAGGCACCGACCTCCTCGTGTCCCGATCCCCGAGGAGCACCACCACGCGGCCATGGAAACCTTGCTCCACGCCGGCAAACACGTGTGCCCCTTCGGCCATTCGGCGCCGGGCGCCGAAATGAAGCAGTCGCACGCAACCCCCGCACGTGCGCCGTACGTACGGGACACTTCCGGATCCAGCACCAACTATTTAAGATCAGTGACTCTGTGTGCAACTACTACTGTATCTTGTCACTGGGCAGCAGCAAATTGAAGCATTGTTGTAGCAACGAGCAAAGGAGCAATGGAGAAGCTGGCGCCGAACGCGAAGAAGGCGATGGAGGAGAGGGAGGAGAAGCCCAAGGTGCCGTCGCGCGACCCCGACCCCGACGACCTGGCCGGCCTCGTCGCCGAGGAGCAGCCGCAGCTGCAGCGCGAGCACCAGCCGCCCAACATCTCCGAGATGAAGCCGCTCACGCGGGAGGCGTACGGCGGCGGGATGTACGCCGGCGAGCGGCGGAGGGACCCCGCGCGGCCCCGCGCCAGCGACACGCAGAGCGCCGACGGCCCGGAGGAGCCCGCCGGCCGGCCCAAGCACGAGCCGCCGCCGTCCACCGGTGACCGCGACCTCGACATCACCGGCCAGTCTTACATCCAGTAAGTCTGGTTTCGATGGTTTCGATGTTTGTGTGCGATGACCATGTTGTATGTGACTGTGTATAGTGTATGTATGTGTACACATTCAGTGTCGCCTTGTATACCGGTGTGTTTTTGCTTTTTGCTTTTGGACCCGGGACAAGAAGTACGCGGCTCCATGTTGTACCTGTAACGACTAACGAATAATAAGAAGTTGTAAAATTGTGGCCGTTCGATGCAAAATTGGACGGCCAGATCTCACCCATTTAACACAGAGGGAGGAAAAGTGAACTTTTTCAATAGTTGAGGAAGGCAATGTGGACTTTTTTCTATAAAAATAGAATCCAACTAATATATGTAAAATGGGCACCACAATGATGCTAAAATTTAAATACTTTTAAATTTTTAATACGAAAAATTATCTGAAACTCTTTCTACGTGCCTCTTGAGTTTTGAGGCCCTCTATAATTTTTGGTTCTGGTTTGATCCTATATAATTTTCGGTTCTAGTTTGATCCTAGGTGTGCAAATTTTATTATTTTATTTTTATATAGATCATTTAATATTATGTGATAGTTTTTAAAATTTTTTAAGTTTTTAAAATACACAAAAAAATTTATAAATTAGTTTTTAGTCTTTCCATAGTTTTAAAAAAATCGAAATCAAATTTTCTGACTACCGTGAGAACTAAACCAATATTGAGAACTAAATATTGTGAAAGAGAGCCTGAGCTAAATCAATACTATGAATCAAAGAGTACGTGAGAACTAAACCAATATTGTGTTCAATACTATGAATAAAGAGTACGTGAGAACTAAACCAATATTGTGAATTAAAGAGGGACTAGACTAAATAAATACTGCGAATCAAAGAGGACTGACGTACATAAGAAACTACAAAATAGAGGTGGTACCGTTAGCTAAAGTCATGGCAAAACTTGCAAAATCTTGAGCCACTTTTCCAACTCGACGAATGAGATGCAAATCGCTTTTCCGCGACAGCAATAGATGCTTCGGCATGCAGGACACCTTCCAAATCCCCCACGGTCAATGCTTATCCGTAGGCTAGTAGTAGTAGGAGAAGCAACAAGGAAACACCAAACATGTTGCACGCACAGCCAAGGACGCGAGCGGGATCGCGGCGGCAAAGGTCTGGTACATTTCAGCTTAGTGTAGTATAGCGTAGCGTTTCTGTAAAATTTATCTTTTTTTATATATAACCTATTTGGTGTAATAATTTGTAATGTTTTTTCTCATGTTTTTAGTAGTTATCTTAAAGTTCCTAAAACTATTTTTCAATTATTTTTTATAATATTTAAACCTCTTTTAAAGACTCCTAAATTTTATTGAAACGCTACGATACGCTACGCTAAGCTGAAATGTACTGGCACGACCTCAGCCACGAGCTACCTGGACAGCTTGTCCGCCACGTGTGAGGCTTCGAGCGTTTTACAATTTGCGTGGGTGTCGACGTGGAGGGCTCGTGGCCGCGAGGGGTGTTGCTTTTCCACGTAACCATGCCAGGGCCTGATCCTGATCCAGGGTGCAGCTCCCCGGCAGGCCAGTGGCCGTCGCGTGTTTCTGCTTTCGTGTGGAGCCACGTATGAGAGAGGGACATGTCATCCTATTGTTGGAGGTGTTCGGTGTACTCATCACAAGTTGAAAAGATGTAGACCTGTGTTTTGGTTATAAAAATGTTATAACTACCTATTCTAACTTAAAAATTAAGGCTTTTCCATTGCGAAAACCCCGTGCACGCCACCTGCCTTCGAAGAAAATGTTTGTAAAGACAGTTTTTCTGGGGCTAAGCCTGACTGATGTAGGTCCCGTTTACCACGAGTGAAAGGTTCTATTTAGATCTTCTTTGTCGTTTGATGTGCATCTAGATGGTTGCCCAGTCTCTCCTGATATTTTGTAAAAGCTCTCATGTAAGTTTGAAAAAAATAATTGGGTCCTCGTATTCTTCCCCCTTCCCCCACCCCCCCTCACCCACGCGCGCCATCCGGCCATGTCGTGTCGTGCCAAGGAAAGTCGTCGTCGTCACCGCCCCGTCTCCTCCACGCGTCGGCCATGCCGTGCTCGAGAGTCGTGGTGGTCGTTGGAGCCGTCGCTAAGCACCGCGTAGCCAGAGCCGTCGCTAAGCACTGTGCCGGGGGAAGGCCGCACTAGAAGGGGAGGAGGTCGTCGCTGCTAGAGCCAAGCCGCCATGGAAAGCATCGTCGGGTGGAAGGGAGGAGGACAGAGGGAGAAGAAGAGAACTCAATTGCTTTTGAGATATATGTTTAAGGTTTTTTTCTAAAAAATATTTTTATGGTTGTTCTTAATCGTGCACGAATCTTAAAAGCAACGTATGAAAACACAGAGCATATATGCAGAGCCTTACAGTCCTCGTATGGGAGCATTATCGTTACCCGTGAGGACGGGTGAGGCATAGCTCCTCGCATGCTCCCACCCAAACAACCCATTGCATTGGCGATGTCGCACGAGGGATTGAATTTTCTTTTTTGTACGGCCAGCTAGAGTTTCGCTCGAGAAAATATGGTACAGCATGCGTGAGACATAAGCACCGCAAGACAAGCAATGAAGTTTCCTAGGAGTTTTCAAGTTGATTTGCAAGCATTTAAGTAGCGATCAATGTTGAAAATAGCGGGCTATACTGGTGCTACAGCGCCGCTATAGCGGCTGGAAGAGCACGGCGCTACGATATTGTGTATTCTTGCGCTATCACCGCTATTGCCGCTATCGCAGTAGAAAGCGCGCTAAATCACATAGCGGACAACGCTATTTAGCAGCGCTAATTGTCTTTGGGCAGAATTGCAGCAGACGTTGGCCCAATTGCAGTGCTACAGTGCAGCAGACGAGCCGACGAGGGGCTGCATCGCTGCACAGCGCCACCAGCAAAAGGCTACTCCTCTGCCTCCTGCACCTGTGAATATATGCTGCAATTACTACTGTCCAAAGCAGTAAATTTCATGTGCTTTTTGCAAACCGCTAAACGGCATAGCGGCGCTATAGCGCCTGCTATAGCTGTCATAGCGGCTGGACGAAGCCACCGTTAAATGCTATAGCCCGCGATTTTAAACATTGGTAGCGATGCACGGGTTTCATTGTCACCGTCACACTTGAATAACCACAAATTTAACGCTTCAAGGTATAGATCTTGTTTGTTTGAGGCGAAGAATATTGAATTGCTTAATCTGAAAAGATTGTGATCCCTCGAAAGACATCTTAGAGAGTTCAAAAAATTATGAAAGAACTATTTTACTAATTCTAAAAAACTATTTACAAATCTCATAAAAATGACTAAAAAGTACAGTATTAGGTTTATAAAAAATAACAAAATTTAATTTAAGTTGAAACAAACAAGGCCATATTTTGATTCATTCATTCTTCGAAAATGCAAAAGAATTTGAATGATTTAAATCCACAGTGTTGAACAGTCCCATGATTATGGACTAATTATGTTTGCCACTGGTCTTGCGAACTAATTATATTGTGGAACGTGTTCTACAATGATATACTAGGGAACTATACTACAAAGTACTCCGGTCTCGTAACCACGTCATTGCATTTTGTAGGCAACTATCAGTTAAAAAAGGAAAGAGTACCTATTTTGCATCTAAACTATGGTGGCCATACCAAATTGATCCTAGAACGGAAATGTCATATTTTACTTATCTCTAGATTAGCAAAGTTGAACATAGATAGTCTTAACTGGTCAAACGATGTTTTTTTAGGAATGGGTGTGGAATCTAAACATACCTCTATTGTAATCTTTTTCTTTTATTCTTTTGAAGTTTTTTCTCAGTTATATATCTGCGATTAACTACCTCTTGATCATTGATTTATACCTTTATATATGAGAATGGGACATAAAACTAAGCTCAAGTAGTTGCCCACAAATTTTTTTGTGCTATGTGCACTATATGACGTTTAACTATTTGTCGTGAGTGAATACAAGCTGACACATAGCCCTAAAATCCTAAAAATTCCTACTTTAATTAGAAATAAAAACAAATACCTACACCATTGATTGTTGTCGGCTCGGATTATAACAAATTAGATTAGAAGACAAATTTCATATGAAAAATAAATTAATAAGAGTGTACGTAATATTAAGAAACTTTATATTAAAATAACAATAATAATAATTTAAAAGAAGTTTTGTTAACAATTGGGAGACGGGCTCCAAGGTCGAGCTTATGAAGTTTCTGAGAGGCCAACGATGGTTATTCCCCTGACGCGACGCTCGGGCTGTTCAAAGAAGGCCGGGAGATAGACGGTGACATGATGATTTTTATCTTAGTTTGGGCCTCCACTGCTAGATAACAGCCGTATGTCTAGTTTCTGTTGCTTATCCAGCTTAAAGCGAGTACAAGTGGGGAGACAAAGCTCGAGGAAACTCGGGCTCGGGTACAATAAGTGCTCTGCGCACTGTGTGTTCATGAAGTTGTTACTACGAGGGGAAGAACTCCCTTCTAAAACTATTAAGTTCTATACTAGTGCTCATGTGCTAGTCCTACTGGAGTTCTCTCAAGGTGGGTCTTGTAGAACTTGATAGAAGTCGGATCTGGGTCTTGGGCTTGCTCCTCGTCTTCTTTGCACTGTAGACCACCGTTGATCCTTGGGGTATGCCTTGTTACTTGCTGGACAATAGTAGTCTCCTTCTGGTCTGCCGGATCCTTCACGTCATCCACTGGATAATAGCGTTCGCCCAACGGTCCGTAGCAAGGAGGCTCACACCTTTTCCTTGTCAGGCGGAGTGAACGGATGACCCATGATAGGAAGGGCATCTTCTGCTGGTGGTTGTGGCAGGCACGTCTCGATATTGAGGTTGACTTGGCTCAAGGGCTTTGCCATGTGGCGCCCGTTGCGGGTGATGAGGCAGAGCACGCCCTGAGGTGCTTGGATGCTCGGGCTTGGGCTTTAGGAAGTTTAAGCTCGAGCCAAAGGAGCTTGACTACGAGATTAGGCAGCTCATGGGTGCTCCCCTTGGAACGTCTGCCTGAATGGATGTGTCGCTATGTCGCATATGGACCGTCTGATCTTCACCAGCAAAACTAATAATAAAATAAGAATCAACGTGAGTTAATGTCCGCACAGTAAAATGAAAGTTATATAAATTTAAATAAGAACATAATAATAAAAAACATATTAAATTAAAAGATCGAAACAAATCGTCCATATTATTAAACAGTAAACAACAAGAGAGTACTGCTCACTTACCGCAATCCACAAGCGGCACAAACAGGCACATCCTGAATCCTGGTAGTCTAGAGTCTAGACCCCACCGGCAGGTGGGCCCACCTGCCTCCCAGCCCCATGCTCGCTTCTCTCCACTCCCTCCCCATCCAACCTGCGAAGATCATCTTCCACCCTGAACAAATCCGAATAAAAAGCCCTCAGAAAAGCTCACTCCTTTTTCGTCCTCATTTCGGGGAACAGATCAGTCGCCGTCGAGAGCTCGGCTGGGGGAGGATGCGCCGGGCTCGCCTCCGCACCACCCCTTTTAAACCCTCGCCTCCGCCCCCCTGCCTCCGCCACCACCACTGAATCAACCCCCCGCCGTGGCATGAGAAGATGGCCGCGTGCTCCAGGGGGCTCGTGGCGCCGCCGTTCGATCTCGCTGTGAGGCCGCGCCCCGCGCGAACGGGGATCCGCTGCTGCTGCCGCTGCGCCCAGCCGGACCCGCGGCGGCGCCTCTCCAAGGCGGCGGCCGCCGCGCCGGAGCGCGCCGAGGAGTGGCGTATCGACCGGAACAAGCCCGCCGCCGCTGCCCCGGGCCGGCGGCGCGTCGGACTCACCGTCGCGCCGTCACTCCTCTTCCCTTCCCCTCGGTACGTGCGAGGCGGTTCGCCACTTTGCATCTGTTGTGTCCTAAGATACCACGCATTTGGCATTTATATTCATGAGACTTGTCTGCATCATTCCAGTATCGATTTGTTTAACTTATTGACATATTGTCTGCTGGTCTTGCTGTTGCCATTGTTGAGGGCATTGGTGCCCTGATGTACAGGGCTTCGTTTGCATTTCTTGGTAGGATCAAGAATATGATTACCATATTCAATTACTGGAAAGCTGGGCTCACACTTGGATTGTTCTTGGATTCATTCAAATATGAAGTGGATGAATTTCTGGACTCATGTAGCCCATTCAACTTTGAGATCAACGTATTTACTGGGCTTTGGTAAATCTTTGCTCTAGGTTTTAATACTTGGTTTCTGCATGCCAATGACATTTAGTTTTTATTTTTCCACATCAATTTTTTTACTTCCCCCCTTCACTATATGGTTTCAACTATTTTGTTTCGGGATATGAACATTACGCTCTCTCTGAGAAGCATACACATGATTTTGTATTTAACAAAATCGGCTCCCAAAGGAACCAGGCTACAGCAAGCAACAGATCAATAGATTTGATTAGCTTGATTGTATCATATCTTACTAACAAACTGTACTATGCACAATTGTGTGCACCATGGAACATCATTCGTGACTGTACTATACTGGACTGTACAAACATTTGAATCTGAATTGGTGTTAATATACAATACTATGCTCGAAGCCAAAAAAGTGGAAATTCACGACCACTCAGCAGCAGAGTTTATGCTATGCCAAAACTTGGTTCAGATGATCATTCAGGATCCATCAACTGGTGATTTTATGGTCCAACAACATTTTTTGGACTTCTTATACAGATTTTTATTACCGTTTTGTTTTTTGCATATTTTTTCCAACGCGATAAAACAATAAATAATTTAAAATAGACCAAGATTTTAGCATAAAATTTTTTACAATTTTAAAAAAAGAAAATAGACTAAGATTTTGAAAACAATTATGATTCACAGATAGTCGTATTATGAAATAATTCATTATTTTTTTTATTCTAACTTTTATGGCCACTTAAAAATTCCGAAAAAAACCTTTACAAAATACACCGTAATGTCATGATAATGGCATACAAAAAGATTTAGGCATTAAAAATTAATTTATCAAAAAAAAAGGAACAACGAATGAAAGGTGTAATGATTTTTTATTCGTTTGTTTTATGATACATCTTTATTTCCTTATGTATAAGACGGTATGCAGTGGCGTGCCATGGACGCGCTTGACCTGCTAGTATATGTAAAATGGGCTACCACAATGATGCTAAAATTTAAATAATTTTAAAATTTTAATACGAAAAATCATCTGGAACTCTTTCTACGTGCCTCTTGAGTTTGAGGCCCTCTATAATTTTCGGTTCTGGTTTGATCCTGGTTAGGTGTGCAAATTTTATTATTTTATTTTTATATAGACCATATAGTATTATGTGATATTTTTTAAAAAAATTAAGGTTTTAAATACACAAAAATAATTATAAATTAGTTTTTAGTCTTTCCATAGTTTTAAAAAGTATCAATTTTTCTGACTACCGTGAGAACTAAAAAAATATTGCGAGAACTAAACTAATATTGTGAATTAAAGAGGGCCTGAACTAAATCAATACTGTGAATCAAAGAGACTTGAGCACTAAACCAACATTGTGAATTGAAGGAGGACGATCTGGAGTACAAAATGGAGGTGGCACCGTTAGCTAAAGTCATGGCAAAACTCGCAAAATCTTGAGCCATTTTTCCAACTCGACGAATGAGATGCCAGAATCGCTTTTCCGCGACAGCAATAGATGCTTCAGCATGCAGGACATCTTCCAAATCCCCCAGGGTCAATGCTTATCCGTAGCCTATAGGAGAAGCAACAAAGAAACACCAAACATGTTGCACGCACAGCCAAGGACGCGAGCAGAATCGCGGCGGCAAAGCCAGGGGGCAAACTGGCACGACCTTAGCCACGAGCTACCTGAACAGCTTGTCCGCCAAGTGTGAGGCTTCGAGCATTTTACTGTTTGCGTGGGTGTCGACGTGGCCGCGAGGGGTGTCGCTTTTCCACGTAATCATGCCAGGGCCTGATCCTGATCCTAGGTGCAGCTCCCCGGCAGGCCAGTGGCCGCCACGTGTTTCTGCTTTCGTGTGGAGCCACGTATGAGAGAGGGACATGTCATCATATTGCTGGAGGTGTTCGGTGTACTCATCACAAGTTAGGAAGATGGAGACCTGTGTTTTGGTTATAAAAATGTTATAACTACCTGTTCTAACTTAAAAATTAAGGCTTTTCCATTGCAAAAACCCCGTGCACGCCACCTGCCTTGAGAGAAAATACTTGTAAAGAGTTTTTCTTGGGGCAAGCCTGACTGATGTAGGTCCCGTTTACCACGAGTGCAAGGTTCTGTTTAGATCTTCTTTGCCGTTTGATATGCATCTAGATGGTTGCCCAGTCTCTCCTGATATTTTGTAAAAGCTCTCATGTAAGTTTGAAAAAACAATTGGGTCCTCGTATTCCCCCCCCTCGCGCGCTCACCCCCGTGCGCCATTCGGCCGTGTCGTGCCGTGCCAAGAAAAGCCGTCGTCGTCACCGTCCCGTCTCCTCCACGCATCGGCCATGCCGTGCTCGAGAGTCGTGGTGGTCGTTGGAGCCATCGCTAAGCACCGCGCAGCAGAGAGTCGCACTGTGCCGAGGGAAGGCCGCACTAGAAGGGGAGGAGGTCGTCGATGCTAGAGCCGAGCCGCCATGGAAAGCCTCGTCGGGTGGAAGGGAGGAGGAGAGAGGGAGAAGAAGAGAACTCGATTGCTTTTGAGATATATATTTAAGGTTTTTTTTCTAAAAAATATTTTTATGGTGGTTCTTAATCGTGCACGAATCTTAAAAGCAACGTATGAAAACACAGAGCATATATGCAGAGCCATTCAGTACTCGTATGGGAGCATTACCGTTATCCGTGAGGACGGGTGAGGCATAGCTCCTCCCATGCTCCCACCCAAACAACCCATTGCATTGGCGTTGTCCCGCGAGGGATTGAATTTTCTTTTTTGTACGGCCAGCTAGAGTTTCGCACTTTCGCTCGAGCAAATATGTTACAGCATGCGTGAGACACAAGCACCGCAAGACAAGCAATGAAGTTTCTTAGGAGTTTTCAAGTTGATTTGCAAGCGTTTAAGTAGCGATGCACGGGTTTCATTGTCACCGTCACACTTGAGTAACCACAAATTTAACGCTTCGAGGTATAGCTCTTGTTTGTTTGAGGCGAACAATATTAAAATGCCTAATCTGAAAAGGTTGTGATCCCTCAAAAGATATCTTAGAGAGTTCAAAAAATTATGAAATAAGTATTTTACTAATTTTAAAAAACTATTTACAAATCTCGCAAAATGACTGAAAAGTACATTATTAGGTTTATAACAAATAACAAATAACAAAATTTAATTTAATTTAATTTAAGTTGAAACAAACAAGGCTATATTTTGATCCATTCATTTTTCGAGAATGCAAAAGAATTTGAATGATTTAAATCCACAGCGTTGAACAGTCCCATGATTATGGACTAATTATGTTTGCCACTGGTCTCGCGGACTAATTATATTGTGGAATGTGTTCTACAATGATACTAGGGAACTATACTACAAAGTACTCTGGTCTCGTAACCACGTCATTGCATTTTCTGGGCAAGTTAAACAAGCAAATAGTACCAATTTTGCATTGTCATATTTTATCTCTCTCTAGATTAGCAAAGTTGAACATAAGTAGTCTTAACCGGTCAAACGACGTTTTTTAGGAATGGGAGTGGAATCTTAACATACCTCTATTGTAATCTATTTTTTATACTTTTGAAGTTTTTTCTCAGTTATATATCTGCTATTAACTACCTCTTGATCATTGATTTATACCTTTATATATGAAAATGGGACATACAACTAAGCTCAAGTAGTTGCCCACATATTTGTTGGTGCTATGTGCGCTATGTGACGTTTAACTATTTGTCATGAGTGAGTACAAGCTTACACATTGTTGTAGGAAGGGCTTACCCTTTTTATCCGAAGATTACGAAGAAAATCCCAAAGATGGTGGTCGTCGATCCCGAGAATTCTGAAGATTGTGAGGATCTTCGGAAATACTAAGGAGTGTAGAAGCCATGGGATAGCAAGGAAGGATGTCCCCGAAGTTTCCTCCTTGCGATGGTGGAGCTACCCGAAGATAATCGGATGAGGACAAGGGTCAAAGTAGGTATGGACCGAGCGTTGGTCTGTGGGCCATTAGCGTAGCCGCCAAGGGATGGGCCTAAGGTGACCCGGCCCAGTGATTCAATAAGGGCCGTATTGTAATAGGGATAATTGAGACTTTTCATGTGAGTAAAAAGAAGGGTTAGGTGTTGTAAAGGACCGTTGATCTAGCGATCGACGGCCAAGATTCGTGGACAAAATGGTCCTCTTGTATTTTTATTGTAAACCCTATTCACCGCTACCCCTATAAATACATGAGCACCCCACCCCATGGGGGCAGAGCATTTATTCCTACCCGATAATTGTGTCTCCTGTTCCAAAACCCAATCTACACCTAGTGATCTCTCCGGTCCGGGGAGACACTCCGTGCTGTCCGAGACACTTCAGCGACACACATAGCCCTCAAATCTTAAAAATTCACACATTAATTAGAAATAAAAACAAAGACCTATACCGTTGATTGTTGTCGGCTCGGATTATAACAAATTAGATTAGAAGACAAATTTCATAAGAAAAATAAATTAATAAGAGTGTTCGTAATATTAAAACACTTTATATTAAAAAAACAATAACAATAATCTAAAAGAAGTTTTGTCGACAATTGGGAAACGGGCTCCAAGGTCGAGCTTATGAAGTTTCTGATAGGCCAACGACGGTTATTCCCCTGATGCGACGCTCGGGCTGTTCAAAGGAAGGCCGGGAGATAGACAGGACTTGAAGAAGGTGACATGATGATTTTTATCCTGATTCGGGCCTCCACTGCTAGATAACAGCCCTACGTCTAGTTTATGTTGCTTATCGAGCTTAAAGCGAGTACAAGGGGAGAGACAAAGCTTGAGGAAACTCGGGCTCGGGTACAATAAGTGCTCTGCGCACTGTGTGTTCATGAAGTGGTTGCTACGAGGGGGAAGAACTCCCTCCTAAAACTATTAAGTTCTATACTAGTGCTTGTGTGCTAGTCCTACTGGAGTTCTCTCAAGGTGGGTCTTGTAGAACTTGATAGAACTCGGATCTAGGTCTTGGACTTGCTCCTCGTCTTCTTTGTCTTTGGTTCCTTTTATAGGGGCCCTCTCATGCACTGTAGACCACCGTTGATCCGTGGGGGTATGCCTTGTTACTTGCTGGACAATAGTAGTCTCTTTCTGGTCTGCCGGATCCTTCGCGTCATCCACTAGATAATAGTGTTCGCCCATCAGTCCCTAGCGAGGGGCTCACACCTTTTCCTTATCAGGCGAAGCGAATGGCTGACCCATGATAGGAAGGACATCTTCTGTCGGTGGTTGTGGCAGGCACTTCTCGATATCGAGGTTGACTTGACTCAAGGGCTTAGCCATATGGCGCCCGTTGCGGGCGATGAGGCAGAGCGCGCCCTGAGGTGTGTGCCTTGAGTTTGGATGCTCGGGCTTGGGCTTTGGGAAGCTTAAGCTCGAGCCAAAGGAGCTTGACCACGAGATTAGGCAGCTCGTGGGGGCTCTCCTTTGGAACATCAGTCTGAATGGGTGTGTTGCTATATCACATATGGACCGTCTGATATTCACCAGCAAAATTAATAATAAAATAAGAATCCATGTGAGTTAATATAAGTACAGTAAAATAAAAGTTACATAAATTTAAATAGAAACATAATAATAAATAAGACATTGAATTAAAAGATCGAAACATATCGTTCATATTATTAAGGAAAAAGTATAGATTACCCCCCTGAACTATTACAAAAGTATAGAATACCCCCCTGAACTTTAAAATGGATAAAATACACCCTCCAACTATTAAAAACGGTTAAAAAGGAACCCTAAACTTTTATAAGGGATAGATTACCCCCCTGGAACAATTAAAGGTGGTATTTCAACTAAAGAAAATCTAGAAAATCTAAAAAAACCAGAAAAATCTTAAAATATTCAAAATAATCTTAAAAATCCAGAAAATCATTGAAAAATCATAAAAAAATCAGAAATAAAACTTAAAGGTTCAAAAACTTGGAAAAATCATAAAAATTCAAAAAAAAAAAAACTTGTAAATAAAAAAATATACTTAACCACCTCTGGCCTAGAAAATCAGGTCCATGTTCACCCTATAAGTACATCAAGTGATGCGAATACCTCTTGCGTATGGTTTTGAGGACAATTTTACCACCTTGGCAGCGCAGGTGGAGTAGTATTGCCAATAGTTTGAAACTATGGCATTTTCCAAGTTTTTAATTTTTTTT